>VYWZ01000155.1:0-14076 GCA_008711595.1 Fusarium xyrophilum | reverse complement strand
AATATAAATATCAGAAGATAACCATATTTCTTCTACATCTGACACTATATATGTGGCCGGAGACAGAGGGGGTGACAATAGCGATGACAATAACTCGGTGACCAAATCCGACTTCGAAGATGATAACTATAGCGATAGCGAACCTGGGACCAGCAGGAATTTTTAACGCAGAAAAACGCAGCGTCGCAGATAGAGGCCACAGGAAGATGAGCACCTTCGGCAACTTAAACATGAACAAAGGAAGGACGGCAATATGTCGGACTCTAGAATTGCAGCTATTTTGGGTCGCACAGAGAGCGCTATCAAGCAGCATTGTGACCTCATGCTACTGAAGGACACTAATACACGGTAGTCAAGTTACAGGATAATTAAAATCTAAATAGGAAATATTAGCAACAACGCAATGGTCCTCTAGGTCTAACAAGAGTTTCATCATAGCTCGGTTAGAAGATATAATGTGAAACCATAAAAAAGGCAGAACTGGGTTACGTGTGCCTACATCTGAACAATGCGAGGGCCACGGAGGCGACAATCATGGGCAGGGTGGCCAGCATAATCGTAAGACGACAACGTCAGATCGCAAGGAGACAATAGAAGCGTTTATCGTAATGATAGTAGCAGATACCCCGGGTCTAGAGGAGAGTGACATGGTTGATGGACCCCAACCCCCCTCACACATGTCGTCTTGCTGTGAGAAATGCCACGAAGACGACGAGCTTTCGTAGGCAACATGGTATTAAAGCTACAGTAGTGTAGGCGAGAGTAATTCTGCCTCGCATGATATCTCCAATGTTATGTTTAAACCAGCCAGGAGCAATTCTAGTGTTATGGTCTACTACTCCTCCTCAGGATTTGATCATAGAACAGTCAAATAACATGACAAGATTACATGAAATGAAGCAAACTGAAAATCTGCTCAAGCCTGAGGGCTGTTCCGTTCCACGTGTGAAAGACAGCTCAGCGGGATATCGGTGAACAAGAAGCCTTGTATGCTGCCACGGAACAGGAGAATGGTTGTATTGTAGTTCAGTCCTAAGTTTAGTAGGATTTATGATGAGCTTATAGTTCGAATCAATCGAGACTATACGAGTTCAAGTCAACGATTTGCTTGGAGTCAAGATTAGCGGTTGATGAGACTTCAAGTAAAACCACTCGAAACGGATTCCAATCCGATAGCGGAGAGGACTATATCAGATATGGTAATTGGGCCGGGACCCATCCGCCTCTTAGCCGCCTTCGCAGCAGCCATTACAGTAGGTCATCGACGGAAACAATATTGCCAGGGGCCAAGAAGACAGGATGCTCTCTATGAAGGCACGGTAATTTGAAGAAAGAGGAGAAACTTTAATTGATGCTTCCTTCTTCACAATTCACAAAACGAAAATTGCAATACACTTCAATACTGAAGAGCGCGGTCTTCTACATGGTAGGCACGGACCTTCGTCGAAGAAATGCGGCACGTTTCGTGTGCTTAATCTTGAGGTAAAATGGAAATACGGCGCACTTCTACACTACATGCTTGAGTAGTAGCAGGGTCACTTTCCCGATGTATTGCTCTAGAGCCAACAGATCCAAGTAGCTATATCAACTGCTACACAGCCACGTGGCCTTTTCCTTCCCTCTCAGACGTACTAAGTTAACTCAAAAGCATGCGGAGCGCGTTGGAAACCTCTTCAACAGAAGTGTAGTCCAGGTTCCAAAGCCGCCTAACGACATGTTTTGCAGGATTATCCTCGCTCAGATGCGGATACTCCCCACGCATAAGCTTCTCCTGCAACTCCTCAATCTCAATCTCGCCGTATGGTAGCGCCCACTCGGTAATTTCACAAATGCCAGTCCCAAGAGCAAATAACTCCTTCTCAAACCTGCTTCTCTCCGGGCTTGGAGGATCGGTTGTAGGAATCCAGTAGCGAGGCTCGCAAGCAAATAGCAGGTCTGGGTATACACCACGTAGACTAGAACCGGCAAAGTCGCTCAGTTTAATATGGTGGTCGTCAAAAAGGAGAATATTCCGCGTTGAGATGTCACCCCAGATCACGCCTCGGCTGTGAATATACTGTAGGCTCTCAGCAAGGTCAAGCGCCATGCTCAAACGTTGGGTCATAGGTAGTGCATCGCCCATGAGGATGCGCTCGCGAAGGTTGCCATGGGGGGCTCTCTCAAGTTTCAAAGCCCAGGCTTCTCTCTCCCTCTTGGCCGTGAGATCTGATCCTTCGTCCTGGGCAGCGGGGAGATATGCAACTCCATATGATTTGAGAATGTGTTCATGCGAACCCAAAGCATCATAGATGGCAGCTTCACGTTTGAACGTCTCACTAGTGTCCTCGGCAAGGGCTGCATGGTCGTACATTTCTCCGTCTAGCCAGAAGCCGGTGGCTTTTATAGCAACTTGGGGCTCGGATTTGTCAGCATAAATGATGCTGAGGGCTGTTCGGCCTAAGGGCTCGAGTCTTGCATTGATCGCCGGGCCAGCATCCCGATCACTCAATCGCATGGTGGCTTGGATGGAGCAAGCGCTCAGACAAAGAGCAATGAAATGTGTGGAGCGATTACAAACGATAACTAGACTGGCACCTGAAGTGAAATTAAAAAGAAAATGAGGAGAAAGCCCAGTATCTGCAGCGATTGTATTGAGACGTAAGGTGTGAAAATCGAGGAATGAGAACAACATGTATTAATAGTTCGTTGGCGAAATGGTGGGGAAGGGAGCATTACCGGCCGGAATATCTCTTTCCCGATGCTTGGTAAGCGCCGTGTAGAACTTCATCATATGATGCCTGTCCAATCAGGGCAGGGATTCCCAATAAGCGATTGGCAGTCTCGCCTAGTGTGAATGGCCTGCTGCGCAGACTTTGGAAGTGTAAAAACTCAAGAAAATAAAACAGGCTATGGAGAAGCTTTTTAGTGGGAAAGAATCAACGTTAGTATCCCAAAAAATAGAAATCAACGAGGCATATGATTACCAACAGCAGAAAATTCAAGTCAGGTGGCCAATGGTATGCCTGCCCGCTCCATAATGCGACCGTGATGTTACCAACTATCAAGCGCCCTGTCGCTGCGCCCTCTCGTGGTCCCCGACGAACCACCACGAACAACCAACATCATCAAACGATTGGTGAACTACGTCTCCCCTTATAGTTCTTTACCCAAGATCGTACGATGCTGATGCTCATACGTCCATTGGTATTGTTACAGTTAGCAAGTGAGGGAAGTCGTTGTTGGCAGTCAAGAAATGCTCGACAGAGATCGTGTATATAAAACCTGCCAGTCAATCCAAGTAACCAGCCCAGCATCTCAGTCCCACCACTCTCTAACTCGCTGTTCATTTACCGTCTTTTCCGGCAGCTTTCTTGCTTCGCACTCGACAACAGGCATAGTCAATTGATTATCACAAGCACCTTTGCTATGTGTAAATACGTTATCATCACCCGAATCCATGAGAATTGCTCAAGAAACCCAAAGCATACCTCAAAAATGACAGAGTTCCCCATCAATGAAAGATGCGATCATCCGAATGCAGCGACAACCTCCTGCCCAAACCTGGCAATAAGTAACACGATGTTTGGTTCTACGCCAGTGAAGGGACCATGCCCCCTCTGCTAAAGGCTAAAGCACTCAAGGTATGGCAAGTTACGATAGCTCAACCTTGCTGAACTCTAACAACTGACGAGGAAGTTTGACCTAAGAGCTACAGGGTGCTAGAAACAAGGATAGATGAGGTTTCAAGGGTTTTATGATTTACAGGAGAAGCAATTACAGAATAGATATTCCAGCAAAATTGATAGTATAAACAAGACAAATATTCTGTAGTTTTCCTTTGCGGCCTCGCCTCTCCATGTGTAGCACGTGACGTAGTCCAACTATACTGTGGAGCCGATTTCTTGCTTGTTATAAGAATGTTCAACTGAGGCTCTGGAGTCAGGAGGCAGGCGCTCGCGGGAAGAGGGTGACGTTGGTTGGTTGAAGTGCGGGGAATGCTCCCGACTAGGGTCGTTTAGGTTATGTGGGCTGCCGCTTATTGCTAACTCGATCTCTGAACCATCGTCCGGCGAAGAACTCTGTGGATTTCGGTACGCTACCGTTGTGATGGCCATAAAGAACGTCCATTGAAGCGTCATCCGCCTTTCGAAGTATCCGACAAGTGATAGTGAAAGTAAGATTACCGAGACTAGGCAAGTAATCAAGCCCAAACCCAATAGATGATCAGCTGTTTGCTTTGTTATCCTGTTTCGGAATATGCCTCGAGAAGATGCCCATATTACCCTCATAGCCACAGTTTGTGAAGTGAAAGGGAGAATATATGCCAACTCTTTAGGGGTCGGAATTTGTGGAATCAATGCCAACGTCAAAATCAAAACAATTTCAACACACACAAGTGCTGCGGCCGACTGCCACCATATCTCGTTCCCTAGGACTGCGAAGGTATAGATGATCGTGATTATCTACATTGTGGCGTTAGAGCACGCGCAGCAGTTATTTAGAGACTTTGACTGACCTGGATGACGGCCACCCCCCACAGGGATGTTGTGGCTAAGATGGTGTTTACAGATCTCGCTAGTTGCTGTGGAAGTTGGACCCTCCGGGAGTGTTGGAGAGAGAACAGGGTCAAGGCTGTCAATTGGAACGCGATACATACTCCTACCATGCATAGGAGATAAGTTTCCTTCGACCATGGGGCATTAAACTTAACAATAATAAATAGAATAAGATAAGAAAAAGAGAGAACAGACATGAGATACAGGTCGTTGGTCTCGTACGATGAAGAGGTTGCCATATTTTCTAAATGTAAGAGTGATAGACATCCGTCGTTGGGAAGCATATGGAAAAGGGACTTCCGGCCCTCATTTATGCTTGCGACTCATTGACTTAGCGAGGAAATGCTCCACTACACCATAAAACGCGCGATTAATGAGACAAAAGGACTAACACGAGGATGGTTGCATCTGTTGATCAGTTCAGGGGTCAGGGTCATGGCGGCCAAGCAGTCCAAGAAGCCGAGTGACGCTCAGCAGTACTATACACTAACTGGCATGAGTTCGACATGAATTTGATACAAGATTCGCTCTAGAAGCACACTTATTCGTGAATATGATTATAGACTAACGAGCGTGGTGTTGCTAAAATATCCTAGGGGCCAGTTGAGGACTGTAGGGACTGACAGACCACCACCTTAATCCTCTATCTTGTTCGGCGCCGCTTCATCTGCCACTCCGTGATTACTCGAAACACACTTCTCTCTTTATCCTTCTCATGCGTAAGACCCCCTAGCCTACAGTACTAGGTCCTAAGTAAGAATATATAAGGAGTGAAAATCATAAGAACTAAGGATAACCCAGCAACTTTCTCCCTTCGTCTACTTTCTATTCCCACAATCAGGCCGTACCTGGAGGCTCAGTGAGGATGGACACAGCTATTCAGGTCAAAAGTAAGATCTCAAGTTATCAGAAGCACCGATGCCGAGGTGGTGTTCGCGAAACTGTTCTCGTGCCGTAATGGATTCCATAAGGTGGTCTTTGCAGACAACAGTACCCTCATACACAGCCATAGATTGTGCCACGAGAACAGTGTTTCGAATCTGCACGATGATTAGCTGCCATCTTTAAAATGAGGTAAGACCATACTTCACGGCCATTGAGCTCCTTAGATGCCACACTATCAACCAGTGCTGTAAGGTTTAGGGCGCCACGCTCCTTTGTGACCTTTTGTAAGAAGTACTTCCAGACAGCTCGACGCGAGTCTATACCTAGAGGTTGGTATTCCAGTGCAAGATGAATTCTGCTTATCATTGCCATATCAAAGGACTGCACTCGGTTCGTTGTAAGGAACATAATGCCATCAAACCGCTCCAATTCTCGAAGAAATACCGAGACAAGGGCATTGACTTGCGGGTTATCGGAACGCTGAGATATAAATACATCCGCCTCATCAAGAAGCAGAATTGCTTTCTAATAACCTGCAATCTTAAAGGTGTTTGTAAGAATGTTTTCTACCTGTACCAGGTTAACGCCGATTTAACCCGCCAGAACCACATATAGAGGCCATCTGTGGGTCTCTGCAATTGTTTTAGCTGTCAATGTCTTGCCGACGCTGGGCGGCCTACTAACACTAATGTAAGTTAAAGAGAAAAAGGTAGTATATTTGCAGTATATACTATAGCAGAAAGTTGATACTATGCCCTTTTCTTTATATAATATCCTCTAGGCTGTTCTCTATATTGCTAGAAAAGTAAGTATAAGTAAGAGCCTAGATGGCTTTTTTCTGGGCTTTAGGTATCTTTATGTTATCATAAGATAATAGCATTTATATAATATCGCTAATATAAGCGATAGTAAACTTAACTGAGAAATGGTTAGCTATTAGTAAAACTATTTATAGAATTATCTTAGCTTATAAAACTTTTTACTGTTAAGATAGAATCCTAGGATAGTCAGACTGCAGATAAGGAAATCTTTATCTTATAATACTACTGTCTCTAAACTAAAAGACCCAGTCTAGTTAGATGGCCTAAGTGTCTTTTATATAGGATTGATATTTCAGATAGTCAGCTGCAGATAACCAGGGTTATGCTCCTGGAAGCCGACCGGATCCACTATAATTCGCTTATCAACATAGTGCCTCATAATCTCACCCTTATTATCAAAAAAGAAGGCGAATCCTCGGTATTATACATAATGAATGCCATGTGAAGAGATAAATCGATAACCATTCTCAGCCAGCTCTTAGGATATCTTATCATAACTATAATAGTAATATAAAGGGTAGGCTAGGAGGAAATCGATTCTTCTAGCTCTAGGAAAATGCAGAATTTTAATTCTATTGGTTACTTTACTAAAAATTTTCCTATTAGTACCTAGAAAGCGAGTATTAAGGCATATGAATTTAGACCTATCCAGTTCTTCTTCCTCTTTAAAATAGTTATAGAGAACATATCTTAGGGCGTCAGTGCCGGGATAAGTGGTAAAGACCTTTTTATTTGGCTTAAATAGAGCCTAGAGAAGATCAAAGGTTATCTTATTCTTAATAGCAAGACTAATAAGCTCTTCGTTTAGTAAGTAAAACGTTATCTTAATATAATCTATAAAGAGATCTAAATGACTATAGCTTATCGCGTCTTATTCTGTGATAATGGTATCACGCCGAGATCTCAGGAAGCTTTAAATGTAAAAGATAATGTTTTTTTCAATCTTTTAAATATCAATTATTTTCCTTTAAAAAGGTAAATTAAGACCTTACTGAAAGAGTATTACTAGCAAGTGAAATACCCCAGAAGTCGCGACATGCTTCCCTTAAGATATCTCGAAGCGCCGCGGATTTGACATCAATGAAGGTTGTTTTATCCTGTGTTCTTCTATCTATAAGGCTGATTAGACAAGCTCACTATTAATAAATACTAACTTGCCAATTCTGTCTCTAGTAATAAATACAAATTGGTCAAGATTCCCGACACTGGATTAGTTATCCTCAACGATCTTGTATTTGAACGTTTTATCATCCCAGCTATAATACTAATTAGATGGTGTATAAAGCAGTCAGAAAGGCCAACTACGTTTCTTCAACGTGCTTGTATGCTAGAGTAGTCGCACGGCCAGCACGAGGCTTCTCTCCCTTGAGTTCAGGATTCTCAGTGCCGGCGGGGCGATTGTCGGATAGCTTGTTTTCCACGAGCTTCTCGACGGCGGTGATAAGCCGTGCAGCGAACATTGTCTCTCCATGTTCAATCTCGCGTATGTTAGAGCCTGAAATCGTAGAGGCACTAGGGCTACGTGGCGGAGTCGACCGCGCGTTGGCAAAGGAATGAGGCGTATCCGCAACAAGTGGCATGACTGGGACTTTTTGATTTTAACGTGGTAAGAAAATTGTAATTTTGATTGAGGAGGGGTAGACTAGCACAAGCCAGACGAGGAAGATACGGTTTTTATAACCTACAAAAATATCGCGCAGCTTCTGTAATAACGCTCAGATAACAAACCATGTACCTATTCACGCAATTAAGGGGTGCATCGTTTCCCGACCTATCGCATGCGCTCGTCTCCCTCATCCTGTGCCAACCCTATTGTTGCGGAATGGACTCAGCAGAGAGTGCACAGCTCGTAGGACAACCACATTCCTTTGGACGTTCTCACAGGGTTCCTATGCTCATTCCTGGAGTCCACAAAACTCCCCAATAGATGAACTGGGGGATTGAACGATGGCCAGCGGTGATATAATGGCCGCATCAAGAGTGACCAAGTCTTGCATACATGCAACTGTCCGTAGTAAGAACTAGCGGCTTTCAAGCCATCAAACGTAGTTCGCACACCTATTTTGTCATAGTCCAACTCTCATATCACTGCGCATATCTCGGCTGAAGTTACAGCACAGTCGCCGCGTATATCGCAGTCACTTCCTGTTTGATGATCTCGCGCGGTTCCCATGCAAGCACCGGTGTCTTCGGCGGAATGAGAGAAACTTCTCAAATCAACGGTCACTCGAAATCTCCGCAGGAGACCTGGTTGGCACCTTCAGAGCACTTGTATTGAGGCACTGCAGTCGTGTGCTTTCGTACATGAACCATGGTCATAGCCTGTCACGCCGATTGTCATCCCTGTACACCTCAACCAATTGTTTGAATGATGCTAAAATTAGGTGCTTTTAGGTGGAGACAGAAATCCACCAATATAAACAGTGCCGTGACTGTGGGATTGGGGACAGGCAGCCCACGACTGCGTGGACAGTTTCGAGTCGGGTGACACAATGCCTGGCCCCGTAATGACGTGACTTTGTATACAACAAGGGTTTCATATGTCCAGTTGGCGATGCAAACGGAGGAAGAAAACGGTCATTAAACGGTCAAGATGTAGCATCCTATTGTTGATCCCTAACTAAATGCAATTATGAAACGAGAATCCCAAGACAAAATACAGCTTCGAGCTACTAACCGCCCTAAGAGCGTAGATGCGACGTTTAGTATAATTTCAGGAGGAGAGGTGTAAAAAGCGCCAAAATGCTCACCTCTTGAGAAAACACTAGAGTCCTATCTTGGGCTATGACTATATGTGGGACATGTAGTGCCCGGAATGCCTTTACTATCGCAGAGTTCGCACTTCGACATTTGGAAAATCGGTTGCAGTAGAGGGGAAACAGAGAAGAACAAAATGTTGATGTGCGTGTTAGTCGCAACCGCCCAACGAGGCATATTGAGCTCAGGGGAGCGTGGCGGAGAATCAGGCATGAGCGCTAGGTTCAGGTCGGCATGGGATATCGTATTGCCGAATTTGGATCTACGTTGCCTCTCCAACCTTCGTCATTTGGCTACAAGCTCAGTCTCCCACAACAATGAGATCATGCCAAACAATTATAATCAGTGCGCCTGCTCTGCGTCATTTCCGTCAGCCGAATTACTAGCAGGCCACTTAGCTGAGATCCGGGTGGGTGTTTCACCCGAAATGAGACCTCAACTGACTTTGCGCAGTCGCAGGAACGCTACCACGTCATTCAATTGGAACAATGTCGCAAACACTTGGTCAGCGACAACTCAGACGATGAACAACATGTCGAAGCACCTCGCGACCCCAAGCCCGAGTCGAAAATATGTCCGTTTCCAAACTGTAAGCGAACAAAGCCGTTCGCCACGAATTTCAAGCTCTGGCGTCATGCTGCGTAACGTGAATCTCACCCTCTGTCTGTGCCATTGCAACGGTCAGTAACGAGTTGAGTACAGATGTCCGATGCGAGGAAGTGTGCGTGATTTGCTTCAGATTATTCGAGTTCGCAAGCGAGATCATACGACATTGTGAGGAAAGTCACAGGACCGAGTTTGGTAGGAAAGCCGCATACATGAAGGAAACGCTAGAGGAAGTTTCATGTCGCGTATCTTCCGAGTTGTACGCCGTAAAGGTCGTCTTTAAGGAGAGAACGCTTGTTAGTGAGATGAGTGAGAGCAAAAAGAGGACTCGAGATGAGGCAGGCATCGACAATGAAACGTCGGAAACCCAAGGAGCAGAGTTGGTCGCATCGACGACACAACGCTCACAGTTGCATGCTACTGGTACTGTCCCCAATCCAAATAAACCACCCATCCTAATGCGGAGCCAGAAAACATGATCGCATTTCCTCCTCCGCCGACAAATGCAGCTTTCCCGTTGATGATGACTGCTTCCGAACTTAACCAACCCCGAGACAGTGACGAGTTGCACAACAGCTCGACACAACTGATATACCATCATTCGACACAAGAGAGTACTGTGGTCGATCCTTACAACGCACGTCTCTTGGAGTTGGTCAGCTCTGTTCCATTTACGGGTGATTTTGACTGGGCGGAGATCGAAGGGTGGAATGGTTCACAAAACATACTATGAGCCGTCGTTATTCACGTGTTTGTATCTTTGATGGCAAAGTTTAGCCTGATCAAGGGGGTTTCCATCTCGACTGCCATGCGGATAAGCTTGGGAGAATTCGCGAGAAGGATCTTCGGCCAGCCTGAGAGGGAATCCGCTACCGCAAAAAGAAATGTTATTGCATATCCCTTTAGTGTTTCAGCGTATGTTCGAGCATCTCGAATGACCCTGTGCACGATTAGCTGCTTTCACCGTAAATTGTAAAGGGGGAGGTTTAGCTGACAAGCCTCCCGATTGGAACTGCTTCAGTTTGGCAATGCAGCCGGCCTTTTCAAGCTCAGACCGAGTGGTCTCATGTAAGGACTGGATGCCATCTGTCGTGGGTAAGTCATGCAAATGTGAGCCTTGCCAGATCTCAACCTCGGAGTCTTTGCAGAATTGTTGGACGACAAGAACACGTAGGCCAGCCTGTTTGCCACCTCTTCTAAAGCACTCAATATGGCCAGGCTTAGCACCATATCGCAGCCAGTGTCCGAGACTGCAATCTCCGAGAGAGGATTCGATGACAGTTCGAATGCGCTGAAGGTTATAGATATCAGCAACGTAACGCAAACTGGGACCGAGGGAGCTGCCTACCTCGTCATTAAGGATGTGTTGTTTGCAATATTTTAGGCCAAATGGTGTCAGGTACGGAAAGTCCCTCCTCTCCATCTCCAAAACCACATCACCCACAGTCGCATCCTCCAAATCGACAAACCCTTGATCAAGAAGAGCTTGTTGCGCCGTCTCAGGTGAGAACATCGTCAGCCCCGCAAAGTCTGACAAGCACTGTGGATTCTCTCTCGAGGTGGATTCAAGCTTTTCGATCTGGGCAGAAAGCTGTGAACAAATCTTCAGGCCCTCCTGGGTGCTCTGCTGTTCTTCCAGTATAGCTAGCCACATATCATCTACAGCAGGTGGTTTGCCATGTGCCCTTTCTTCCAACTGATGTATATGCTCTTGTAGATCGTTCGTCGTATCGCGTATCAAGCCCTTGTATTCTTCGAGCACGTTGGGTGGTATCGCTGCTGTTGCACGCCTGTGAAATCTCTCCTGTTAGTCGATTGCACTAAAATAAGGTTGGAGTTTGTACTTTACATGTTCGCGGTGGCTAACGCTACACTGATAGTGGATTTATATCCAGCAAGCATCTCCCGGATGTCATTTATATCGCCTTTGAGGTACTGCTGGTTAACCCAATCTCGCAAGCTTGGTTGCGATGAGCTGGAATGCTTTGTACACCGAGAGATAAGATCGCCATACTCCTCACAGGTCTTTCCGCAACGAAACAAAGGAAGTTTCAAGGCGTCAAAGTTAATGGCGTCGTTGTTATCAACCGTTTCAGCGAGCGACTGCAAAACCCCTCGGAGGTCGGCTAGCTCGTTTTTCAGCGCGCGAGCACTCTTGTCCTGGCTCTGGAAATCGCGGATGGTCGTGTTACGTGTAGAGGGCTTTGCTGGATTTAAGAGCAAAACCTACCAGCGAGGCGATGCTGGATGTGATGCCGAGACAATCTGTCATCTTGACAACGTTCAGAACTTGATGTTCAACAAGACGTAATGGTGGCTAATGTCAGCAACACTGTTCGACTGGTTGCTGCGGGGCAGCAAACCACCATGCATCCCAGATCTGGAACTGGCGGGAATGCATAAAGCCAGGAAGAACAAGTTGTCCTTCCGACGCTACTGAACCGGACATTAACCGCATACTTGTTCCAGCCCCGTTTCTTCTCAGACGACTCTTCGATCTCCGTCCACAGAATCGTGGGCAGCTACGGATGCGGGGTCTAGGCTAGTGAAACCTTGTCCTATCCCTCACGTACCTCAACATGGTTCCAAGTTTTACCTGAACGTATGTTGGCAGTAGGCCCAGATTAGGGGTAAGAATTTGACTAGTTATTAGGAATTACTCGGCGATACGCCTGACAAATACGTCTGCGCTATTCCCACACCAAATTTTCCCGATGATTTTCTGAAAGTCGCACAGCTATGGAGCGCCACGTTCCATTTCGAGTCGAAATTCTGGTGTCAATTGTATGTAAATGAAATAAAAAGAGTAGTGCTACTTGCACAAATAACTCTTACTATTTACACGAATAACGTCACGTGATAATAAAGAATCCCTTAATTTCACTAGGGATTTTCTCTTTTTCCTACCTATATATATAAGTTAGTATATAATTAATAGTAATAAAATAACAGCTTATAGAAATTCAATTAATTATTTAAACTGGTTAAGACTATACTATAGATATAACTATACTATAGTTAGCAGCACCTACTATAGCAGCATGCCTAAAGAGGCCACCATAGCTGCTATGACTCTAGCTCCTCTGTAGCCTCATCGACTTCCCGTTCCTCTAGGCCTCGAATTTGCGGGCAGAAGCTGCCTGCTGGAACTTTCAGTCAATACCCTCCGAGACTGTGCTTCTTCCCTCTCTGACTATAACTCTATTCACTATAGGCTCGGTTTTGCAGTCAGTTAGGAGGCTTGAGGGCTAGCCCTAGCTATTATAGCTTTAAGATATATAGGAATAGGTAGCTTGGTGTCAAAGGCATTCTAAGGCTGGCCGCAAAGCCCCTTAACCAGATCAGGGTTATAGATATAAAGGAGTGGCTTAAGGAGATCCTATAAGTAAAATTAGCCTGATTTTATACTATAAAAAGGAAGAATATTACTAGAGGCTTCCTTAGCTACTAGTGCAAGTAGAAGAGCTTAGCTTATAAGGGCTATGCCTTCTGTAATAGCCTATAGATCTAATAACTACAGGGCAAGGCATACTGCTGCCAGAACCTGCAGCAGGGTGAAGGCAGCTATGGCCTCTTAGGATCACCCTTAAAAGCAGCTATAGCCTTATTAAGTTAAGGAATAATAAGCTTAATAGTAGGAAAGGATATTTATATAGGGATATCACTAAGGATTTCTTAATTAATATATTTTTAAGCTTATTACATAGTATTATTACTATATTTATTAATATAATGCCTCTTTTTATAACTAATTATAGTAATAATCGCGTTATAAAGGTATAAAAGATCCCCTATGCTGCTTATAAGGAAGCTTTTTAGGGCCTTATAGGCAGTCTCTATAGGGTTATTAGGGCTCTGACTGTAGTTATGATAGCAGCTGATATAGCAGCTAGCCTACTATTCCCTCTAAGGTATATACTTCTTAGAGATATACTTTAGGATGTGATTTTACTGTAGATTATATATATTAAGTATCTTCTTTCACATGAAGTAAAAGGATTCCTCTATAGGCATGTAGACCATGCGTTTCCACGCGTTAAACATGCCTTAAGGTGAATAATCAGCCTTAATACCATAGTGATCAGGGAGATCGGTGCGGGGTCGAGGTGTGAATAGCTATATATCCTCTATATCATTATTAATAATAATAGCGGCCTCAGGGCTTTCGCCGTCGCCCTAGCGAGCTCGAATCTTCGCTCGAATATTGGTATTAATGTGATAGATATATAGTTACTATTGCGTATCTAGAAAGGTGCCCAAAAGCGCGTTTTTTAGGGCCATTTTCTTATCTATGATGATAATAGTGGGCCGATTAATATCGCACTTCTTCCAGAGGGTCTCAAGCTCCTCGCAAAGCCACTAGAAGGCTTCTTCCTTCTCGCTATTGATCAGGCTGAATGTGAAGCTAGCGACTGACTTCTAATCAGTTAGACTAGTAATATAGAATAGGTATATGTTGAGGCTTGAATAAA
>VYWZ01000153.1:0-58472 GCA_008711595.1 Fusarium xyrophilum | reverse complement strand
AAGAAAGAAGGTTAACATAGCTACTTAAAGGTAAGCAGTATTTATATTACTTAATAAACCTTAATTAATTTTAAGTCTTAAGATATAGGCTTATTATAGGGACCTTATTATCTAAGCCTTTATTTAAAAAAGTTAAAAGCTTAATAGCCTTATATAGCACTAATAGTAATAAAAGAAAGTATCTGTCTTTATATAATTATATTAATTAGATATCTATTAATAGGTAAGTATTTTAACTGAATAGCTATAAGTACCTACTTATATTATATAGGTACCTATAGATACCTATGGGCTAGGTATTTTAAAGCCTGCTTCCTTGCATGTCCAGTAAGCCTTAGGCCTTGCACTACTGATCAACAGCATCGCAATGGCAGTTCTCAAGGATTTGGAAGCTAACCAAGGGTCCCGTTTATGTGAACACGCTAGAAACAATACTGAAAATGGAGGAAGTGCCAATGTCTCGACTGCTGGGAACGCAAAGACTGGTGTATTCTCGAGGTGGTACAGGAGAATTCTTGACGCTGGTGTCGAAGAAAATGGGGTTCGGCCAGTGCCAATCGAGGATCGAACCCAAACGCAGCACAGCAACCTATTCACTGTGTTCTTCACATGTCTGTTGTGTATTCTGCCGTGAGTTGGTGGTATAAGCCAACCTACAGATGATCGTATACGCTGATAAAATCTTAGGCTGCCAACTGGCGCTCTCGGCACCGCTGTGTACGGACTAGGATTGCGAGATGTGTCGTTGATAATCATCTTTTTCAACATTGTAACATGCATGCCCCCAGCTGTGATCAGTATCGGGGGATGCAAGACTGGGATGAGACAAATGATACAGGCTCGATATTCCTTCGGGGAAGTTTCTCAAGTTCAAATATCATTGCAAGGAGATTGCTGACATCTCGATTTGGCAGGCTCTATCTTGGAATCATTCCCATCCTGCTCAACGCTGGGACGGTAACAGGGTTTACGCTCGTGGGATCGATTGTGAGCGGACAGGCCATCGCAGCTGTGAATGAGAAGGCCAACATAAGTGTGAACGTAGGCATCGGCATCGTTTGCACTCTCAGCTTTTGTCTCGCGTTCCTAGGATATCGAGCGGTCCACGTCTGGCAACGGTGGCAATGGTTACCGAACTTGGTTGCCATTGTGATTGCTGTCGGCTGTAGCGGGAAGCATCTGGTGAACCAGGCTGACCATGACCCGGCATCTGTGAAAAGTGTCATCGGATATGGAAGTTTAATGGCAGGATATTTCACGACATTTGGCGGGACTGTCTCCGATTTCACCGTCTATCACGACCCCAAATCATCCAAGTAAGGATTTCTCGATATTGTGTTGTGATAATCAAAGCTGACAATTCTCATCCAATTTGCAGGCTCAAAGTCTTTACGTACGTGTATCTGGGCTTGATCACTCCATCGACGCCTCTGCTCATTCTTGGAGCTGCCATTGGTGGTGCTCTTCCTAATGTCGAATCATGGCAAACGGCTTATGATAATTATGGAATCGGCGGCGTCATGGCTGGAATGCTCGCACCGTTAGGAGGGTTTGGCAAGTTCGTTCTTGTCGTTCTCGCTCTGAGTGTTATTGGCAGCATGGTGCTGTCCAATTATTCAGTCGCTTTGTGTTTGCAGATGCTTGTTCCTGCATTCGCCAAGGTGCCACGCTTCTTGTTCATCATCGCAACGCTGGCTATCATGATTCCCATATCGATCTATGCGGCTGCTAGTTGGGAGGAGTCCCTTATTAACTTTCTGTCTGTGATTGGTTATTGGGCGGGTTGCTTTGATGCCATTGTCATTGAAGAACTCATAGTCTTTCGGAGCATGGACTACCGTTCCTATGACCCCAAGATATGGAATCAATCACGACGGCTTCCGACTGGACTCGCGGCTGTTGGTGCGTCTTTGGTCAGTCTTGGGTTGGTAGTCCCGTCAATGGACACGCCGTGGTTCACTGGGCCCATTGGGGAGCGAATTGGTGACCTGGGCTTTGAATCAGCTTTCGTGGTCACTGGGATGGCCTACTACCCGCTTCGAGCCTTGGAAGTCTGGGTGATGGGTCATGTCTGAGGCACATGCTCCTATAGTCCAGCATGCTTGACAATGTAGAAGAAAGAGAGGCAGACTTTTCTCCCAGTATTGCCACCGGAGTATCCTGACCATACTCGGCGGCATTTAGGTCCAGTGTACCAGTTAATGACAGCAGAAATCATGATAGAACAAGATTACAGGGAGAGATGTGGGTTTGGGTTGAGCAAGGGGGGTTTCCAAGAAACATGCTGAGAAGAGCAGAGGGATAGAAAGCTCAATTAGAGGCTTGTATATAAATATAGCCTAGCTTTGGGCACTAAGCTTGCAGCGTGCCACACAGGACAACGTCTTCACCAAAAGGATGCCATGAGACATTCGACAGCCGCACAGCAGGAATCGGAGTACCTGTTGAATCCTGAAGGCGATCTGGCGACACGACAACACCTCCTTGACCGAGCCAAGTTGGAGCAATAGTAACAATAACAGAGTCAACTAGTTCGTGATATTGAGGATCAAGCAAGGAGTTGATAATTTGGCCGCCTCCCTCGACCATGACGCTGGAGAGGCCTGCATGATGCAAGGCTCTGAATACGTCATGCCAGTCAAAGCGCATGCGTTCGTTGGGCCCTGCTCTGGTCGGGACATGGATATACTTTCCGCCATGCTGTTCGAGTAGTGCAACGTTTTCAGCAGGCAAGTCCTGGCTAGACGCACCAGTCAGGACAAAGGGAGCTAGACCATCACCGAGGCGAGAAACCTCTAGGACTTTGTCGGAGCTGTCAGGAGCCCATCGGAGATGGGGATCAATAACAATGGGCCGAGGCTGACTTGTAGCACCACTGATACGACAATTTAGGGCAGGTGAATCGGCCAAGAGAGTCGAAACGCCGATGAGAATGGCATCATGCCGTGAACGAAGATAGTGAGTCATTGCTTTGGAGTCGGGCCCGGAAAGTCGAGTTCGGACGCCAGGTGCCAGAGAAAGCGATGAATCAAGTGAAGTTGCAAATGTGAGGGTCACAAATGGACGTAACGTTTCAGACGCTGTTGTTGAAGGTGGAGGAAGCCTGGACTCTAGCATAGCTGCTGAGGGTGGGGGGAAGGTGAGCCCCGACATTTTGAGTTATTTCCCGTGATCACAAGGTGGGAGGATCTGGCCAAGGAGGATACGAAGATGGAAAGAACGATATGCCAGAAGGTACAGAGCCGTTCTGTAGGTTGTACTCTGTATGAGCTTCCAATATGCGTGCCGCAGACAACTTCTTCAAGAGACTGGGTGACGTGGCCAGGTAGATAAAGAAGATCTGACCTAATCGTCCTTCGAGCTCCAGTCTTCTCTATAGTATGGCGCCTCTAGAAGTCTGGAAGGGTCGACGGGAATGTGACAGCGGCAGGCGAGGCCCACATGCCGTTCACGGGCCTCGGCAATCAAATCAGCCAATGAATCTATGCAATAATAATAAATATTTATTTTCTCTTAAGTTATTTTCTATTTATTTCTAGTGAAGAGATTTGCCGAGTCTATGAAGAATGTTGGTCATTCATCCTGCCTTGTTTCCAAGTGCGAGTGCCGCTCTATATACGATATTCTGAAATGAAGAAGCAGTTCGTTTTCTGGCTATCTCGATCATTGGCGACTGGTAGGTCGATCCATGTGTTAAGGACGTCAACTGAGAAAGATGCGAGGAAATCTGATTATTGATTCAAGCTTGCCATTGCTCAAAATAGAAAAGCTCTTTACGGAACATCTGGCACTGATAATCGATTCCAGCAGCTTTGGACCCAAAACAATCTATATTCGCATTCCCGTGTGCTCTTCAGCTATAGCAGCATTATGTTTGAGGAGTAGACAAGACACCTTGCTGTGGAGAGGGAGTGGCATATGGTTGAATACTTAGATATCTACGGATGGATGTAGAGTTGAATTGAAGTTGCGTAGATTCTTGTTTTTCCACCCAAGGACGAAGACGATGTTCAATCTTCACTCAATAGATTATAGTACTGGACTATCGAATATAAACTTTGGTTGTAGCTATTTCTGGTATGATAAAAGCCGATGAGGCTAGATTTCCAAGACTCTGGATGGGGCAATCCAAGTCACATGAATAAGAGTATCTGCGGATGCTGCGGAGCGGATCGAATAGATCTAAGACAGTTCAGATCAGGTCTGCATCCTCATGTAAAAACTCTGTTATATCAAGGACAGTTTCCAGCGAGCTACGTGAGCATTTGTGGATTGAGAACTTGCCAGTAGTCAGATAGGGTGGGAACACATCCTCAGTGGTTGGAGCCTCACGATAGCATCAGGCAAACTCATCGAAATAAGAAACACAAGGCTAGCGCTTACGGATTGCAATGGTGTAGCGTTGAGCTCGTTAATGATATGGTGCTGCACTGGGGGTTCAGCTGCTCACAAAACCCCTGGGATTCGTTACCAGGACGCGGCGGAGATATGATGAATTGACAGCGGCCGGGAAAGAAGGTCATTTCAAGACGAGAATTTCAAAGAATTATGTCCAGTTCTTTACATTATCATGAACCATGTTCTCCTGGGTAGGCGGAGGAGGTGGAGGTAATTCGATCTGATATTATTCCTAGGACTACGTTCAGGAAGTCGTGAATGCTTCCAGTTATGTAGATGATTTACCTACCATGCAACGATGGATCCATGGTCAAGGCGCCAGTAATCTTTGAATCATCAAGCTGGAACTACCTGGCCTGTTGCGATACTGTCAATCCACTTCAGCTAGCCGTGACCTGCCGACTTGGTGCCTAAGAAGAATGGACGGGATACGACCTATACATATTGTCATGATGTCTATTACATGACGATTACTCTATGGAAGCATTTTGAGCTATGTGCCACACAATATATATGGGCTACTAATGGGTGGATTCGATTATCACGTTGGGGAGCTTATATGTTCCATCATCTCCAGGACACCTGACATCAAACTTGTGAACATTTGACTACAGGCTACTAGAAGCGCGCATGAAGGGAATTGGCTGGGCCAATACGGCTGATCCCGTTTCATTCATAGTAAGATCAAATCAGCATTCTTCCGCATGTCATATGGTGTAGTTTCTGTGGTAAATACCAATCTATGTCTTGAAGCTCCCATGTTTGATCAACTTGTAAACAAAAGTGCAAATTCTATGTGGAAAGCCGTGGTACATCTCACCGGTATAGTTGTGGCCATAAAGAGTTACAGGAGACTGGAATTGGTTTGGCAACGGTGATATTGAATCCCTAAGTCTAAGTGCTAGCTCCTTTTCTAAACTGAGGATTCCCATCATCATCAAACTCAGCCCACTGAAAGAACCCGCAGTTCTCCTGTCCAGGAGAGTTGGCATAGCACATCCAAAAGTATTTTCCAAAATTCTCCTTCTTCTTCGTCACAGCTCTTAAAACACACGGCAGCCCACATCGGCACTTTGGTGTAGACCTTGGATGTAAGTTGGCCTTGTAGTCTCGGTATGTAATGTTGATACGAGTCGTGCCAGAGATAGGATGCGGATCTATAGACAATGCCGGGGCGATGCTATGCTTCCATTCTTCTTGCATCTCAGCATGCATCACGAGAAGAGAGTTATGTGGAAGATGTATTGATATTTGACCTTCTGCATCTTGCTCTTGGACCGTTTTCGTATCGCTGTCTCTGGGTATTATCCGCCTGACACGGAATTCACGAGCGACCCCTAGTGAAATCGATCCGATGACGGCGCGAGGTCCAAGATACGTGAGATGGTCGCTATGCCAGCCGACATTCTGCTGAGGACCGGTATAGGCATTGACAAATGCTGAGTTTGGGACCCAGGGTCCCGGAGATTGATATTTCAACTTTTTCCCGCCAGGGTATCGAGTCTTGATTCGTTTATGGATCTCGGAATTGACAGCTTCTTGGACTTTTGGCTTGACCTTGATAAGCTGAGGTGTAATTCGCCGGACATCCTGCACATGATTAATCAAAGACTGTGAGGTGAAGCGATCACTTAAAGATTTACCGTAAGTCGGCCACCATTGTAGTGGTACTCTGTTTTCTGGCGCTCGATCTCGTCGTAGCTTTCGACATAGAAGCTTGACGTATGGGGACTTGATACTACGCTCTCAAATAGTTGGAAAGTGATCTTCTCGAAAGATTTTGATTCTTCAAGTAGTTCTTGCAGTAATTCGTTGGCTTCTTCAGGTGGTAAGAAGTTGTGGATAATCGTGCACGGAGTATGTTCAGCCACGTCTTCCGGATCATATAGGTGCAATGTGCTTCCGGCTTTTGACTTGAATTTCTTCTTTTTAGGTGTAGTATCCAAGGAAGTCGAGTCACTTGGGGTTGCATATTGCTTCAAGGATTGTTGGTATCCGATAACTCGATTGCCCTTCTTCACCGGGGCCTGGACCTTAAGGGACGCCGATGCCTCAGAAACGGAACCATCATGCGCTAGTAAGATGTCTAGTAGAGTTTCCTGATCAAGTTGAGGATGCAAAGACGATAATAGAGCCAACTTGATCTCGGTTGACTCTTCTGGTTCTGCGATTTCCGTTTGGAGCTCTAGAGATGGTTTTCGCTTGGGGCGAGCCAAAAAAGCTTCCATAATTTGTTCCCCGTATACCCAATCGTACGAGTCATGCGCTGGAATTTCAAGTGCTCTTTAGCCGATGCGCCAGCATTTCGCAGGTTAGGAGACGTGATGAGGGGCGCTTGGTGACACGATATCGCGAAAATTCCAAAAAAAAGTCGAGACACGAAACCACGTGACTGGAATGACTCCGGTTATCACATACCCCCGCAGATGACGCATGGCCCGGTTAGCCACATAAACGTGACGCATCTGCCCCGCGGGCTTGTGAGATCACCGAAACCGAGGCACATGTCAGTATAGCTTTGAGGGAAAGCTCTGTCGCCCAATCCCAAGCCCATTGTCCACCGTAGCTTTCTTTGCTCGCGCGGTCTCTCAAGACCAATTTTCAGCGCAATGGCTGCAATGCTAGAATTCCGAACCCAAGGATACAATCCCTACGCCGTCAAGTATTCCCCGTACTACGACTCGCGAATTGCCGTTGCGACGTCTGCCAACTTTGGTATTGTGGGCAATGGTCGGGTCTTTGCGCTCGCTCTGACGGCGCAGGGTGTACAAGTTGAAAAGACGTATGCGACGTCCCGTTGCTGGACTTGGGGAGTGTTACTGGAAGCTAATTCCGCCGTCGCAGTTTCGATACAAACGATGCGCTGTACGACTTGGCCTGGTCCGAGATTAACGAGAACCAGTTGGTTGTTACATGCGGCGATGGGTCGTTGAAACTATTTGACTTGGGAATTGACGATTTTCCGGTTATGAACTTTCACGAACATAAGCGAGAAACCTTCTCCGTCTGTTGGAACCCTATAACCAAGGATACATTCATATCGAGTTCCTGGGACGGCACAGTCAAGATTGTACATTAACTTACACCAGTCATGCATAAACTATGATTCTAACACTTGATAGTGGTCGCCAACGCGAAATCACTCGATAAAGACACTGCCCATCGGAAACTGTACCTACAGTACATCGTTCTGCCCCTCCAACCCCGCCTTGATATCCGCCGTCTCCTCCGACTCCCACATCCGAATCTTCGACCTCCGAACGCCATCTTCGGCAAAGTATCACCTCACGGTGACGATACCTGTCCACGCTTCTGGACCGCAGCCGTCACCCGGAGCTTCTGCGCCTGCCGAGATTCTTACTCACGATTGGAATAAGTACCGGGACACGGTGATAGCTACAGGTGGCGTAGACAGAGTTATACGAACCTTTGACATACGGAACCCTAACGGAGGTCCGCTGTCTGTCATGCAAGGCCATGAATATGCTGTGCGCCGTCTATCGTGGAGTCCCCATTCGAGCGACACTCTTATAAGTGCCAGTTACGATATGACAGTTCGGTTATGGAACGACGGTTCAAGTCAGCAGCAAGTTCCGGCAATGGGACCGGCAATAGGAAGTCAAATGGGAATCATGAATCGACATACGGAGTTTGTCACGGGAGTAGACTGGTGTCTTTTTGGTATGGGCGGTTGGGTAGCTTCTGTGGGCTGGGATGAGAGAGTGTTATTGTGGGATGCCAATATGCTGATGGTTCAACGAATACCATGATGTTAAGCGTTGTTAGTTTGGCGTTGATTGGAGTAAGCGTATCTACGAATACCTTTGGTATAACAGGCGTTGGGATGTATTCCATGGGTTGAGTCCATCAATATGCAAATCTGCTAGCTGGTCAAAAAACCACATACATTAAGCCCGAGTACCACAAAGCAGGATGGTCATTGAGATTATCGTCGTTTCTTAAGTAGAGTTGTCGTGGAGAATACCCAGTGACGCTGGCAGACATGTCTATAAACCAAACCCCTTTTCCCATATCTTACACTAGTATAAAATACAAAAATGCCCCAATTGAAGTACAAGTCATACACATCCCATCCGTCATAGGTATCTGGTTTTGTTATTACATTTTCACCGTTTTCACGGAGTGCCCTTCATCACTTAGAATGAAGAGCGGCCACCACCGGAGCTTCGGTCACCGCGGCCACCACCGTAGCCTCCTGAGCGGCCACCACCGTAGCCTCCTGAGCGGCCACCACCGAAGCCTCCTGAGCGGCCACCACCGAAGCCTCCTGAGCGGCCACCACCAAAGCCTCCTGAGCGGCTACCGCCAAAGCCTCCTGAGCGACCACCGCGGCCAAAACCAGCAGGTCTACCACGTCCAAAGTCATCGCGGCGGGCATTGCTTGCCATGGAATCAAAGGGATCATCGCTTTGTCGGCTTGAAAATCCACCGGATCGATCACCGAACCGCCCACCAGATCGATCACCAAATCGCTGGGCGCCGTCCGAAATTTGCATGCCTGGCGTATTGGCTAATCCCAGCTTCTGAGCCCACATGTGGGAAACAGACGGGGGCTTGTCCCATCCCCAGCCAAGACGTGTCCATTCATTGACCTCTTCAGCAATCTCCTGCTTATTAGTGGCCATGCCGAACATGGACATATAGGCTGTGGCAAGAAGTGAACGAGGCAGAGTACCAAAGAGCGCCTTGGTCTTCTCGTGGTGAGGAGTGGTCTCACCTCCTGCCACGTCAGTCTCAGCACTGCTGAGAGAGCTGTTCTGCTGAATGGGGAGACCCTGAAGCATCTTTCGAGCGTTGCGGATGGAAGAGTTGGGGATGATCAACCAGCCTTGGCCCTCCTTGTTCTGTCGACCAGTTCGTCCAAGTCGGTGAATGTAAGACTCACGTTCCCGGGGAGTATCGATCTGGATAACGTGTGTCACATTAGGGAAATCCATTCCTCTAGCTGTGACATCGGAAGAAAGAAGGACACCGGATCTAGCCTCGCGGAATCTGTCGGCAGCTCTTTGGCGTTGTTGCTGACTCAGCTTTGACTGCATGACGTAGGAAGCGAAATAAGGGGTGCGGTCGTTCTTGGCATTCTGACGCTGCTGGTAGAACAGCTCGCCAGCCAGCTCGACCAAAGCAGTGGTGTTGAAGTAGACAATAGCCTTCAAAGGCATGGCACCAGGGGTTTCCTTGATCTTTGCAGCTTCACGCTCCAGAAGCTCAAAAAGGGTGGGGAAGACCTGAGCCCAACCGGAAACGGGAACGATATGTTGAGGAACCTTGTCGTGGGTAAGAGACTCGTTCTCGGGGATGGTCTGGACAAACTCGAAGTCGTTGGCTCTGACCATGTTGCGGGCCAGGCGGATGACACTGTCGGGAATTGTGGCAGAAACGAGCATGGTCTGGCGGACCTTCTCTTCAGGTTTGGGAAGGCACTTGATGATTTCGTTGAGCTCCCTCTCGAAGCCGACATCGAGCATTCGGTCGGCCTCATCCAAGACCAGAGCGGCCAGGTTGGGGGCATCAATGCCGCTGCTGGTATCCTGGAGAAGATCGTTCAGACGACCAGGAGTAGCGACAAGAAGGTGGCAACCATGTCGTCGAGTCTGGTGAAGCATGTTGCGCTTGTCAGTACCACCAACAGCACACTGAACGACGAGACCAGTGTGTGAAACCAATCGGCGAGCCTCAACGGCGATTTGCTCGGCCAGCTCTCGTGTGGGAGAGAGAATAATTCCACGGATATCATCGGATCGGGCTTGACGTCTAGCGGTCCTGTCGGCGAGTGTGCTGTCCTCCTCAATCATTCTTTGCAGGAGAGGAAGAAGAAATGCAATCGTCTTTCCGGTACCAGTCTTGGCTTGAGCAACGCTGATTAAATGTTAGCCAATGTACAGTATTTTTATCTTTATGTAAAAAGAACTCACATGTCTGTACCCTTGAGGGCAGGCTGAATAGTCTTGGCCTGGACAGGTGTCATGGTATCATACTTCATCTCGTCGATGATGGGCTTGAGAAGGTTGGGGTGAATTCCCTGGAGATCGGCGAAGCGAACTTCAGGCTCAGCTTCAGCTGAAGGAGTAGACTCAGACTCATTCTGCTCAGCAGTAGCCTCGGTGCTGTAGGTGCGTGTGACGGAAGCAATTCGGCTGATGGCAGCGATAGAAGAGCGGCTTGTCAAAACCTGACGGCGAACAGCAGGCAAAGCAGTTCGGGTCTGCGTGAGGAGGGCAGCTGTAGCGGCGGATCTGGCCTGAGTGGCACAGCGCATAAGGCTGGATCGAAACATGATGCCGGGTATTAAAGACAAGAATTATTGATTTGACGCTGAGATTCCGGTTCTGCGATTGATGGAAACTACAAACCCAGAAGCAAGAATTGGAGGAGGAGAAGAAGAGAGGATGATAACGTGAGAGAAGGTTAGGTTTGGATGAAGATTGGCGGGCGTCCAAGGGTCGCGCGCCGCTACTTTTGGGAAAAATGAAATTTTTACAGCGCTACCTTATCTTATCGTCTGATTGGCAGCGACACTCTACCCCGATGGGGTCAGATCCCGAAACTGTCACGTGCTCCATCGGAGGTCAGCATTGCCACCAGCTCGGCATTGAAGATGAAGATGGAACAAAATCCCCGAGTATGAACTGTAGAGTGTGTATGCAATTTCCACTACCTTATGCTATTTAAATGCCAGTATCAAACCGAAACTCCGCTAACCAATGATCACTCTTCTATCTCTATTTCCTAAGTCCCCAATGATAACTACCTCTGATGCAAGCAAGTCCCCCCCTCCAGCTGCTTCTAGGCTCTAGCCACTCATCTTTGGTTTCGACCCCACCATCGAAAGACCCTCCCCGAGTCCATCCGAGATACCCTGAGTTACACCATCAACAGTCCAAACAAACACTTCCAATAGAGCCTGAGCAACTTTGCCATCGTTCATCTGCCCGATCGCTTCAGTCAACGAAGCGCTTTGCTTGCCAATTGAGTTGACCAAGCCCACGCCGTGACCTATGACCTTCTCGGAGATCTTGTACTTGCGCTCCAGTCGAGCTGCGCATCTAACGAGCAATAGCAGATATGGCATGAGGAAGCTGAGGAAGAAGATGAGATTGACGACTGTCATTTGGACTCCGCGATGGATGATTGAACGGGGTTGACTGGGGCGAACGCGTCGTGAGTCGGGTTCTGCTCGAGTTAGAGCCATATCAGACAAGTTAACTTGTTCTGGCAATGCGCATTGAATTCGTCTGAGTTCGCCTTCATCGAGTTCTTGCGGGAGAGCTTTGAGAAGATATGTCACTCCGTCAACAAAGGCTTTCCGCTCAAACGCAACATCTTCATCAGCTACTGCAGCCTTGCCTCCGTCTACAGAGATGTTGACGAGATTCGTTCCTATTTGGCCATGTCAGCATACAACACTGTTTCTTACAAGTTAGTCCGTTGGGTTACTTACCCTGCCGTGCAAATTTCCAATGCACCCCAGACGCCGCTCGCATTACTGGTTCATCCTCTGGTGCTTCCGAATAAAGGACTCGGCTCATCGGCTGAGGATTCAAGTCTCGTGACTCTGCAAATCCACCCGAGTGCTTCACCATATCCGTTTGGAGTGGCCGGGCCATTGTAGCCGAGACATCAGCTTCTGAAAGAGGCCGAGTTTTTGTTTGTGACCCAGATATAGTCACACCTGGACGTAGAGTGTGAAAACTGATACTCCGTCTGAGAAAACGAATTGGCCCGGGGAGTGAGTTTGGAAGCATGGAGACGACGTTGAAGATCCTGCTTTCGGTGATTTGGTCGACTTTGATCTCGTCCAGAGATGGCGCAAATGATCTAAGATGAGACGCCATGTTTCAAGAGCTACATGCTAAAGGATGAATGAGGTCTGGGGAGAGTGGAAGTGAGAGAACAATAGCTTAAAAGGCCGTCAGGTTGACTCGGTGATGAAGTGAGGCTTGGGTCTAATCAGTCATGATGTGAATGTGGCAGTATGGTTTGACTTTTTAAGTAAAGAGACCTCCTCATAAAGACCTCATGACAAAACCGTCAGATGAGAAAGGCCGAAAGAAAAAGAGAGGAGCAAATGCTATATCATGAAACAACCGCATCAAATAGAATCTTGCACGAGGTCTCGCCTCGCCTCGCGTACAGTTCCCTATCATTTTTTATTCCGTCGTGCTTATGCTTCTGACATGTGATAATGGTTAACTAAAAATTTGTTGAGAAGACCATGGCTTTTTGCATCTGCAGATAAGCTTGATCTTCCAATAACGCATCGTTTCTTGGTGGGGAAATTATCTTTGTTTCCCCTCGGAGAGATTGGAAAACTTTATAACTCTCACCACCAATACCGTCCGTCCATTATTCATGAGCATCCATCATCACAAGCATTCGGACTTCCTTGGAGCCATAGTAAACGAATAATGATTCTCACTCGGATAATTCAATGTGCAAACGCCCCAACAATGTATTCCATGCACGCGATATTATAAGTCTTGCTTGACTAAACGCTCCTTCATCTCTTTCTTCCGCGGCAGCCTTGATAGACACCCTATTCCATTTCGCCGTGCGCCAATCCAGAAACCAACAAACCATTGTCAAAATGCAATCTCATCTGTCACAAATGCGCTCAATCTGCTGCATCCGATGCCAATATGCTAACCTCGGCCAGAGTCAATCAATCGCTCCCTTTTTTTCCGTTTCATTATTGTATGCCGTGCTGCCGCTCCTTAAGCTTAATCCCTCTGAACACCCAATTGACTTCATCAAGTGTCCGTATCATATGCATATGCCATTACATCATATCTTTGCTCAGTTCGTAAGACCAGCCTCCCTCACGTCTGAGCTTGTCTCTGGCAGCCAGGTTCTTTCGGATGTCCTCTTCAGTAAGACGATCAGTACCGCTCCAGTTGGCACTGGATGTTCGGGCACGGAACTTGTGATGTCTGTCTTTACTCTTGTCGAAGACCTCCTCCATGTTCAGGGGCGCAGGAGGTCCAAAAATTGACGCAGGGTCAATATCTTCCTGTCTAAAGAGGGCATCCCGAATGTATGGGGAGTTAGCCCACGCTGCGACCGTGCCCGCTTGTGGTTCATCGTCGTCCTCATCTTCATCGTCTGTTTGGATCTCGGGAAGCTCAATAGCCTCGCCATTCTGGAATCGCGGCGATGATCTTGGTACAGACTTGGCTGCAGACTTCATTCCATTGACAGGACCGGGACGTCCAGGTGTCTTGTAAGGAGGTCCCGCCGGGTTGGGGTTCGGGGCGAAAGGAATAATTCCTTTGTGAATCTGAGCCATGTCCATAGGGTTGCCTCCCTTCATTTGACTCTGAGGAACGCCAGTCTTGAACAGGTTCTGTGCACTAGCCTGGGAAACATAGCCACCCGCAAGAGTCTTCGTCTGCAGATCCTGGTACTTGTTAACCTTTGTTGGAATACAGGAAACGCTTTGATTGCTCACCCTCTTAAGAGCGCTGGATGGACGGACTGGAGGTCCCTTGATATTAGATGGCTGCTCCATATCAAGCTCATCAGCGTAGTCATCGCTCGTTCGACGACGCTTGGCATCCTTTGCCTGGTATTGAGGCCCACGTGCAGGTGGAGGTCTTGAAGGTCCATCCTCGTTAGCATCTCGAAGGGGCCTCTTGGGGCCAGATTTAGAACCATTTGTCAAGTTAGCATTGACGGGTCGTCCCATGTCATCTTGTGATCTGAAGATGCCAGAGTTCATACGAGAAGGAGGACGAGGTGGCCCCTCTCGCTGTACCGAGGCAGACTTGTCCTGTTGTAGACTGTACTGAGGTGGACCATTTGGCTGTGACCGAACAGCTGGGGGTGGCGCAGGGGTCTTCTTGGCCTTCTCAATGATTGCCAGTCGGTCTTGAGCTGCTTGGCGCTGAGCATTCTTCTCACGCTTTTGACGTTCTTCCTCTTGGCGACGAATGGCTTCTTGCTTCTTCTTGTCGTCTTTCAATGCTGCGCGATCGCGCTCAATCTTGGCCTTCTTCTGTGCAGCCAAATCGAGAGCTCTAGGCCGCCCATTTGATCCGGTGGAAGCACCAAAGTTTGGTGCGGATTGCTTGGGCTGTGTAGAGGCCTTGCTTGTCTTGCTGATTGTTTGAGGAGGTTGAGAGCTTGTTGAAGCACCGAGGTCCTGATACCCACTAGCCACAGAGTTGCCAGGATGTAATTGTGAGCCGGTGTTGACCTTGATGTGAACGGTAGGTGCCGCCTTTGTCTTTGTAGCTGGCTCTCGGCCTGGCTTCGCAATTCGCCTCATCTCCTTGGGCCGAGATAGTTGTCCAGGAACAGCAGATCTGTGAGCAGAAGGAGGAGGTACCAAAGCAGGTGCATCGCCCATATCAATCTCCAGGTCAGCGGTCTTGGCCTCCGTTTCCTCATGAGGCTTTGCCCTTCGCGGGCTGGTTCGGGTTGGCCTTGGTGTAGCCTTCGGAGCAGGTGTTTCAACCTCTTTCCTGGCAGCGACCTGCTTTTCCATATTGGCGAGCTTCTCCTGCTCTTTGCTGAAAACTCTGGCCTTCTCCCTTTCCTTTTCGCGCTCCTTTTCCAATTTCTCCATCTGCTCAGCTTGGACTCTAGCCTCTTTCTCCCTTCGCTTCTCCTCCTTCTCACGCTCCACTGAAGCTCTTGTGCGCTTAGCAACTGGTCGAGGTGCAGTTGACTGCTGATCGGTAGCAGTATCGCCACTTCTATGAGAATCAATGCTTGCCTTAGGCACGATTGAATCCAAAGAAGGGTCAGGGAAAGTTCCAAGCTGAGCTCGAGATGGCGACAGAAGGGATGATTTGCCTTCAGCGCTCAGAGCTGCGCTGCTGGCGATCAGGCCCTTGGAAGTGCTGAGAATGGATGACATCTTGTTCTTGAGATGCTTCAGAGGACTGTCACGGAAGAGCCTCGTTGGAGACTTGGAGGGGGATGAGGAAGAAGGTGCAACAGCAGTGGCTGGTCTCACAGAGGCGTTCGTTGATGATATCGTCTTCTTCAATGGGCTTCCCTCCTCTGGATCTGAAGCTGGGATAAGTGGAACAGCAGGCACCGATACAGACTTGGAGTGTCCAAGGTATGCAGGTCGCTGAGGCTTGTTGGCACGAGCTGGCGATCGGATACTGTCACGGGCTTCATCTAGGTCGAAGGATCCAAGAGTCTGCTTGCCATGGATTCCTTCCATAACATCGGCAGTTCGGCTCTTAGAAAGTGACGGCCTTGTGGGTGTAGAAGCAGTGACAGGCTGTTGTGTAGTGGGAGGGACAATCCAGTCGTCGTCATCGTCTTCGGGGAAAGCACCTGGAGTTGTTGTAGTCTCCAGCTTCCTGGGCGATGATGATTTAGGTTCAGGTACTGGTTGAGATACAGTTTGTGGCTGCTGTGAGTTGGTAATGCAGTGAATTGACTTCGAGGGTCGACTTCCATTTGGCTGTGATTTACCGAGTACGCTAATTCGGTCCTGTAGCATCTGGGTGTATGTCTTGTTGTGGTGGATGGCGAGCTCCTCAGCGTTCTTAGGCTGCTGTGGCACTGTGGGGAAATCATCAACGTCCATCTCGTCCTGATCCGACTCGTCTGAGGCACTCTGTTCTGCGTGACTAGCCAGGCTTTTTCCTCTCGTGTCTCTCCCCAAGTAACTCGTCCTCTTAGGATCGACATGACTTGTTCGAGAAGCTCTGGCACCAATACTCTTGCCTGCTGTCAGAGGCTCACGAGCAGGGAGAGAAGGGAACTGCAAGCTTTTGCGGAAGCCTGGGCGGACGGGACTAGGGCTGTGGCGATCAGATTGAGATTGTGCATCATCCGGGATAGCGTTCTCGTCCTCCTGGTGCTCGGACTGAGCCTCTTCCATATCGACGTCAGTTGTCGCTTGTTGCGTCTTGATCGGCGAAGAAGTCTTGATAGGGTCCTTGGCAGGAGATGTCCGCGAGGGGCTTGGCTGAGGGAAAGCAATGGCTTCATCCAAGGCAACAGGGTCGATATTTGAGGTATCTTCGTCCTCCAGAGGGTCAAAGCTGGGAGGGTTGACATCTTGACTACCGAAATAGCCAGAGTCGCCTTGCGTTGCCGGTCGAGATTTGGCTGCTGGAGCTGGTTCCGATGCTTCTTCAAGGGTCATGTGGGCGTCCTGGTCTGAGTGAATGGCTTGGGAGTCATCTGAAGGCTGTTCTGGCGCGTCTTCGACCAGTTCGTCAGATGTAGGAGGCGCTGTCCTTGGCGATGGGGCGTGTCGTCTAGGCGAGGAAGACTTTGCTTGGTTCACAAGCTCCCTTTGGGGAGACTGAAGAAGAAGATGCTGCGCGAATCGGTTTGCTGAGCTCGATGGTGTGCCCCCAAAAACATTGGACAAAGGCTGAAGTGTTAATGTGTGTTGTCTGTGAGCATTTGACGGCTAATCTTACCACTCTCGGCTCTGTGATCAATTTTCGTGCTGTTCGAGGTGTCTTGCCGCGAAGTCTTCCAGGCGTTTTGAACGTTTCGGCGATATTTCTATCAAGCCGCCAGTCAGTATACCGCGTCAGAAACAAGGTTCAAGACGCGTACGTTTCGTTCTCGTTAAAGATATTGGCCATATGCTCATTGAGCCATGAGAACTCATTGTGAGCCGCGTATGTGAACTCGTCTACCTCAACATCAACTATCTGAAGGGCAGAAGCGCGCTCATCAGCGACCCAAGCAGCTGAGCCGGTTGGAATGCGCGGTCCTCGCATGGCCACCATTGCGTCGGTTGAAAAGGGGCGCGTATGGATGTGATTGATTGGAGTTGCTTATCAACTATTGTTCGTGCGAGATTGGTTATGTAGTCATCGGTTTGGAAAGTCGAGATGAAGTCGAAAAGCTTAGTGTATTTGAAAGTTGTGAACTCGAAGTGCGAGGGGAGCTAGGTCTCAATAACAAAGAGGGATGTTTACCCGTATGCCGAATCCGGTCTACCGTTGGTGGGTTTCCCAGCTCGGGAGTGGGGCTCACTCAAGCCTCAATTCACGGCCAGTGGACGAAGACGATGTATTTCACATGAAACAGAGGCATGTAAACAGAGTTTTATAGCCTCTGATGATTTAATTAACATCATATAGAGGTTTGTATCCGCTAATAGTCTCTACAGGACTAATTGCAACTCGATTTGAGCTACAGGGATATAACCGTTGTGCCGAAGCCAAACTTCAAGTACCTGTCTCAACGCCCTGCCGATTTAATGATATCAGCCAACACGTGCTGATAACGTCTTATCGGTCGCAACTCTCTTGTTTACTTTCGCGTCCCCCTCCCCCTTTGGATGCGGAGCGACGAAACATAGCAAAAGATTCAACGAAGCCGCGGACTCGATCTTGCCCAACATGAGGGTTATTGAAATAGTTATTGACGTCGGTACTTGATTCATACTATTTTCCTACCATTTTCATGCTGACTGTTTCTTTTTCTTACAGGGCTTTAAGTCTTATGCCGTGCGTACCGTGATCTCAAATTGGTAAGCCAACTATCAAAACATTCGAGGAACCATAACCAACATATTCAGGGACGAGAGTTTCAATTCGATCACTGGTCTCAACGGTAGTGGCAAGTCAAACATCCTCGATGCGATATGTTTCGTTCTCGGAATTACAAACATGTCAACGGTTCGAGCGCAAAATCTCCAGGTCAGTCACCGCCGATTTAACCACCCTCGGTACATACTGACGACAACCACAGGACCTGATATACAAGCGCGGTCAAGCTGGCGTCACAAAAGCTAGCGTCACAATTGTATTCAACAATCAAGACACCAAGAAGTCGCCGATCGGTTTCGAAGAATATGCCAATATTAGTGTTACACGACAGATCGTTCTTGGAGGAACATCCAAGTACCTCATCAACGGCCACCGCGCTCAACAACAGACAGTCCAAAACCTATTCCAGTCGGTGCAGCTCAATATCAACAGCCCCAACTTCCTCATTATGCAAGGTCGCATCACCAAAGTCCTCAACATGAAGGCTGTAGAGATCTTGGCCATGATAGAGGAAGCTGCTGGAACCAGAATGTTCGAGGATCGTCGAGACAAGGCACTCAAGACAATGGCCAAGAAGGAAACCAAGCTAGTCGAGCTTCGAGAGCTTCTCAAGGACGAGATTGAGCCCAAATTAGAGAAACTACGAACTGAGAAGCGTGCTTTCCTGGACTTTCAACAGACCCAAAACGACCTGGAGAGACTGACACGAGTGGTTGTTGCGTACGATTATCTGCGCTACCAAGACTCTCTAAGCCAATCAGCGGCAGACCTCGAAGGAAAGAAGCAAAGGCGGCGGGATCTGGAGGAGTCAGCAGCTCGACTGAAGAGTGAGATTTCTCATCTTGAAGAGGACGTCAAGAAAGTGCGAGCTCAACGAGACAAGGAGCTTCGAAAAGGAGGCAAGGCTTCAGCACTGGAGGAGGCATCCAAGAAGCACTCGAATGAGCTTGTCCGACTAGCCACTATTCTCGATCTGAAGAAGTCCAGCTTGGCAGAGGAAGAAGAAAAGAAGGTGGCTGTTGAGAAGACCGTCTCAGAGTTGGAAGCCACCCTGCAGGAGAAGACAGCCGCTTTCGAAAACGCAAAGGCCCGGTACGATACCGCCAAGGAAGATCTAGAACAACAAAACAAAGACGCTGAGTCTAAGGAAGAACTTCTTCAAACTCTGCAGACGGGTGTGGCTTCCAAGGATGGCCAAGAGAACGGCTACCAGGGTCAACTTCAAGATGCAAAGAATCGTGCAACGACAGCAGCCACAGAGCAAGAGCAAGCAAAGATCAAGATTGCGCATTTGGAAAAGCGTATCAAGGAAGAAGAGCCTCGTGCGAAAAAGGCCAAGGAGCAGAACGCCGATCTTCTGCGCGATCTTGAAGGCCTGAAGGCACAAGCCCAAAAGTCGGAGAAAGAACTTGGCCGTCTCGGCTTCGAACCTGGTCAGGAAGAGCAGATGTTCAAGAGGGAGTCAGACTTGCAACAAACCATTCGCAATCTGAGGCAAGAATCTGACAAGCTGAAGCGTCAAGTCGCCAACACAGAGTTCAACTACGCGGATCCCGTGCCCAACTTTGACCGTTCCAGGGTCAAGGGTCTTGTCGCCCAATTATTCTCTCTTGACAAGGAGCACACTCAGGCCGGCACTGCGCTGGAGATCTGCGCTGGAGGGCGCCTATACAATGTCGTAGTTGATACTGAGGTGACAGGTACACAACTGCTACAAAGGGGCAAGCTTCGAAAGCGTGTCACTATCATTCCTCTCAACAAGATCGCTGCTTTCAAAGCTTCGGCACAAGCAATCGCTACGGCTCAAAAGATCGCACCTGGCAAGGTTGATCTGGCCCTGTCCTTAGTCGGCTATGATCATGAAGTGTCAGCAGCTATGGAGTATGTCTTCGGCAATACTCTCATCTGTGCTGATGCAGATACTGCTAAGAGGGTCACATTCGACCCGAACGTGCGCATGAGGAGTATCACTCTTGAAGGAGATGCGTACGATCCATCTGGTACGCTATCTGGCGGAAGCTCACCCAACTCGAGCGGTGTGCTAGTACTTCTCCAGAAGCTCAACGGCCTGACTCGTCAACTGAGCGAAGCCGAAGGTGCTTTGAGGGAGCTCCAAGCCCGCATATCCAAGGAGAAGGCCAAGCTGGACCAAGCTCGCAGAATCAAGCAAGACCTGGATCTCAAGAGCCACGAGATCAAACTTGCTGAGGAGCAGATCAGCGGCAACTCTTCGTCTTCCATCATTCAGGAAGTGGCGAATATGAAGTCAACCATCCAAGAACTTAAAGAGAGCATATCCGAGGCCAAGACTCGACAAGCCAAGGCAACCGCCGATATTAAGACCATTGAGAAGGATATAAATGACTTCGACAACAACAAGGACGCCAAGCTCGTCGAACTGCAGAAGGCTCTTGATGAGCTGCGAGCTGGCCTCGGTAAGAACGCGGCCGCCGTAAAGACTCTGCAAAAGGAACTCCAGGGTGCGCAACTTGACGCCGAGCAAGCAAGTGTCGATCTATCTGCTGCTCGAGAACAGTTACAAGAAGTTGAGGTCGCCATCAAGGCCCAACAGAAGGACATTGAAGACCTAGCAAAGCAAAAGGCTGAACTTCAGGAGACGCACGACAGTGTTCAGGCTGAGCTTGATGATGAGCGCGCCAAGCTGCATCAATTCGATGACGAGCTTCGAGCTTTGGAAGATGCCACTCGCTCCAAGAACTCACGCATTGCTGAGGAGAGTCTCGAAATGCAGAAGCTTGGTCATCTTGTAGAGAAGTTCCATAAGGAGCAACAAGGTGCTGCCGAAAAGGTCGCCCGACTCGAGAAGGAGTTCGACTGGATCGCGGACGAGAGGGACAAGTTTGGTCGCAGCGGAACCCCATATGACTTCAGGAACCACAACATTGGAGAGTGCAAGTCAACATTACACAACTTGACTGAGCGCTTCCAGGGCATGAAGAAGAAGATCAACCCCAAGGTCATGAACATGATAGACAGTGTTGAGAAGAAGGAGGTGTCGCTCAAGCACATGATCAAGACAGTCATCAGGGACAAGCGTAAGATTGAAGAGACAATCGTCAGCTTAGATGATTACAAGAAGAAAGCCCTCCACGAGACGTGGGAGAAGGTCAATGGGGACTTTGGTAACATCTTCTCTGAGCTGCTTCCCGGAGGCAGCTTTGCCAAGCTTGATCCTCCCGAGGGCAAGACTATTAGCGATGGTCTTGAGGTCAAGGTCTGTCTTGGTAAAGTGTGGAAGCAGAGTTTGACGGAATTGAGTGGTGGACAAAGGTATGCAATCAATCCCTGGCTATTGCTGACATACGAATGCTAATGCTTTGACTTTTAGATCTCTGGTTGCTCTGTCTCTCATCATGGCTCTGCTCCAGTTCAAGCCTGCCCCTATGTACATTCTTGACGAGGTTGATGCCGCGCTGGATCTCTCACATACCCAGAACATCGGTCGTCTAATCAAGACACGCTTCAAGGGATCGCAATTCATCGTCGTCAGTCTGAAAGACGGCATGTTCCAGAACGCGAACCGCATTTTCCGCACTCGCTTTAGCGAAGGCACCAGTATGGTGCAAGGTCTCACGCCAGCAGAGATGAAGTAATGATGTTGCTGGAATGAGTGTATGACAGGGACTAGACCAGGTTTTGTACATGAGGCGTCGGGCTGAACGGGGAGGTATGGTGTACTTTGGGCATAGGGATACCATGTGATGCCGTTTGATTTAGTAAGGTCAAGGCATGGCCTACGATTTATCTATTGCTTCGAAAGTGCTTCGTTGTCCATGAGATAAGTTGATTGCGTGATATGATCGTGAACATTAATCTGATTTGTGCCTCCTCAAATGATGTTGAATGTCAGGTAACTGTCTCCAGCAGTAGAATAGCCTGGACATGATAAACTACGATCTACTCTGTATACTATTCAATTTGTCGATACATTGGTCGTCAACTTGCTTCAGACCTCTCATATTTTACAGTTTGTCTACCCTGAAGATCCCAATTTGTTGCTCAGCACCAAGATACCGAGCCAGCCCGGCAGGAAGTTCAACATCCATGTTCAGTCCCACAGTATTTTTTCCGCCGATCGTGAGAATAACCCCTTGCTCGAATTTCTTCCTCGTTCGGGAATAACGCTGGCAACAAGAATTCCTTTTCAGGTCTGGCTTTCAAGCCGCGGCTAATTTTGGCTGCTACTTGTTGCAAGATACCCTGTAGCCCTGAATCTGACCAGGGGAATCTCAAGACAAGAAAGGAACCTTGGATATGGCCCAGCAGGCGACTAGTCTTGTTTGGATCTGGAATCCAGAGGTCGACTTCGATGTTGGCTAGCAGCGGGAAGTGTTCGCGTGTGATGGCTTGCCAAACGTCTTTCTGACCGACTTCAGAGTCCCGTTGAGCAAGCGCATACAAACGGTCGAACTCTGAGTGCTTGAATGAGGCACCGTCACGCTCTAGCTCAATTCCGCGACATGACTGAACGGGGAAGATACGCGGACTGTGTGCAACAGATCCCTTCCCTTCCGACTCTGCCCCGGGGAGCCGGCGATCGGGCGATCTGCCAGGGCCGATGTCCATGTCTCGGAGGGCGATGCCGGCCCGCGAGTGGGTCTGCTGGAGGACATCGCTGCAATCCACGGGAACGGGAGGGAAGAGGATCAAGACGGGGACGAGGAAAGCGACGAGGGTGACGGTGAGAAGTATGAGCGACACGGCGTCCAGGTCGCACACAAAATGCTTATTATTAGTGGCAACCATTCCATCACGGATGCGTATACCTGAAAGCACAATTGTCATTTTGCTCAGCCGCTGGGCGAGGGCTGAATCGCGACCTGCAGCGGTAAGACAGCCCTGCAGGCGCGGGATCAAATCCGTCGTTTGCCGTTGAGGTGACTAGGGAGGGAGGGAGGCTTGAGTTGAGTCGGGTTGAGTTGAGTTAACCTCAGAGGCGCATGCACAGCAAAGCGCCTCTCGCACGAGCTGTGCAATAGGGGGAAGCCAAGGATCTGAGGGTTGAAGTGGACTGAACGTTGACGTGCTAGTCCGATATTGATCGGTCTGATTCCTGATTGAGTACGGAGTATCCGTATTTGCAGATCTTTGTTGTTGTCGGCCAAGTTGTGGTCTACGTGAGCCCACACACTGTAGGGTCGACTAGTGATTTGTTAGGTTTGTTTCGAGTTTTCATTTCTCCTCAAGTGTCTGATAGGTCCAGGATGCTGAATGTCCAACTACGGAGGTTCATACCAAAAGTCTTTGCCGGCGAGCAGGGATCAGCAACTACCCCTGTAAGCTCAAATAGGGTATCCCTGCTGAATTTGTTAGCCATCTTCCATGAGTGATTTTTACACCGTTCTTCCTCTCTTTGACTCACGAAGAAGATGCCGTATGTGAAAACAGATATCGCGACTCGGGCTTTGGTGGTGACGTTGAAAGCGCCTCACGGAGGAGCAAAAACCACGCCCCAAATCCACCTTCTCACTGGTATCCCTGAACGTACGATCAATAAGATATATTCTCGTGCAATCGAGAGAGGCTTCGAGCCCAATGAATGTCCCCTCAAGCTTATCAACGCTTGGCTCGAAGATGGTTCTCGATCAGGGCGGCCTTCGAAGCAGACCGATGAAAATCGCAACGTAATCATCGCTAAGGTCAGCATAGATCGATTTGGTAGGGAAAAAACACTCACTGATATCTCTGCTGAGCTTAGCAATCAGGGCATCGAGATCTCAGCGATATCTATCAGCAGAATCCTCAAATCAGCAGGGTACAAGAAAACCAAGCCGACGAGGAAGCCTGGACTGACTGCAGCGATGAAGAAAGAGCGCCTGGAATGGTGTATCGCTCATAAAGATTGGACCCTTGAAGATTGGAAGGCTGTGATTTGGTCAGACAAGACTTCTGTAGTACTTCTTCATCGCCGCGGCGGCTATCGCATTGAGAGGCTGCCTGAGGAGCGATTTCTCCGCAGCTGCATTCGTGAGAGATGGAAAGGCTCCAGCGAGTTCATGTTTTGGGCCTGCTTTTCATACGATAAAAAAGGTCCCTTTCATTGCTGGTCTCCAGAGACCTTAAAGGAGAAGAAGGAAGCTGAAGAGGCGATACAGGTGATGAATGAAGAGCTCGAGCCGATTATGAAAGAGAAATGGGAGCTTGAGAATGGAATGAGAAGGCTAGGGCTTCGCAACCTACCGGGCAAGAAGCCTGAGTGGTCTTGGAAGAAAGCTACAGGCAAGCTGATGAGAGAGGGGAAAAAAGGCGGTATTGACTGGTGGCGATACTATATGAAAATCCTGATCCTAAAATTGCTTCCTTTTGCAAAAGAATGTGAAAAGGAAAGACCGAATACCCTCGTATAAGAAGATCGAGCTCCTAGTCATAAACACCACGCACAGCAGCTTCTATATGACGCCGAGGGAGTTCAGAGACTTCTTTGGTGTTCAAATTCGCCAGATTTGAACGCTATTGAGCCTGCCTGCCTGGCCGTGGTTAAAGAGGATAATAACAAAAAAAGGCGCCCTAAAGAATAGAAAGGAAGCTATTCGCAAGTGGGAGGCTGCGTGGAATGACCTTCTGCAGGAGCAGATCCAGGAGTGGATAGAGAGAATTCCTGTGCATATTCAGAAAATCATAGCTTTGGAAGGTGGGGATGAGTACAAAGAAGGCAGGGGTAAATAGACGTAAAAATCGATACTTGCAGGTACCTAATCTCTTGCCCCACTTAGCGTAATTTTAGCGCCGGCAAAGACTTTTGGTATGAACCTCCGTATGCGGGGTAGCTTCGAAGATGGTCTAGCTCCCAACCTCTCACTCAGCTTAGATGAACCTTTACAGACCCAGTGACAGCGGGTTTTTCTCACGAAAAGAGGCGCCGAGGCATCCGCTGGGTAAAAGCATTGAAACATTTAATACTGTGTAGATCGAAATGGGCTGGCTTGGTTCAGTTGCCCCGCTCGTTGCTGAGCATGCCATCCTCACCTGATCTATATAACCACTCCTCTGCCCCAACTCCAACTGTGTCTTTCTGTGTCTCTGCTACTGTCTAAGTGATTCAAAATGGCTGCAGCTGGTCATATCCGTCTTGGTACCGCCTCCCCGGGCACCCAATCCTCCACCGCCGCTACAATCGCCCTCATCGACACCCTCGCCCAGCGCGCATCCTCATCACACATCGACATCCTCCTCCTCCCCGAGGCCTTCATCGGCGGGTATCCCCGCGGCAGCTCCTTCGGCTGCGAGATTGGCAATCGCAGTGCAGAAGGACGCGATGAGTTCGCTCGATACTTCGATTCAGCTATTGATCTTGGAGATACCGTCGGGCCTGGCGGTGGTGGTGCGGGGGTGAAGTGGGTGAGGAGACAGCTTGGTGAGGAGGATCAAGTCCGTGGTGATGGCTCGCGCGAGGAACTGGAGCGCATTGCGAGGGATGCGGGTGTTTTTGTCGTGGTGGGGTGTATCGAGAAGGCGGGTGGGAGCTTGTATTGCTCTGTTGTTTATGTCTGTCCCAAAGAGGGTATGCTCGGAAAGCGTCGCAAAGTCCTCCCTGTGAGGCCCTCTCCTTTACTCTGTTCTGATGAGGTGGACTGACAGTTGCAGACCGGCTCTGAACGCCTCATCTGGGCCCAAGGCTCGCCCGGCACCCTCCGCGCCGTAACAACCACCATCCGCGGCATACGCATCAATCTCGCCGCCGCAATCTGCTGGGAGAACTACATGCCCCTGCTTCGCCAATCGCTCTACGCGCAGAACATCAATCTCTATCTCGCGCCTACAGCTGACAACCGCGATGCATGGCTCGGGCTCATGCGAACAGTTGGTGTTGAGGGACGCTGTTTCGTCGTCAGCAGCAACATGTGTGTTCCCAAGAGCGCTTCCTCTGAGACAAACGGTGTGAGACGGCGTCGTGGATCGTGCATGACAGAGGAAGGATTTGAGATTGCGCTGCCCAAGTCGCCGAGTCGAAGAAGACGCAAGTCTGTGTTTGACGAGGATGGGAATGAGATTGTTCTTGGTTGTGATGATGACGGTACGAACATGCAACATCCTCCTGCTCCTGCAAAGAGCGCTGTATCTCGTGCAAGGGCAGAGTTTCTATCGCGTGGTGGTTCATCGATTGTCTCGCCGTTTGGAGATGTCGTTGCTGGACCGCAGTGGGAGGATCCAGATGGGTTGATCTTTGCGGATGTTGATTTCCGTGATTGCATCAGGGGTCGTCTTGATCTTGATGCTGCGGGGAGTTACTCGCGAAATGATGCCTTCAAGTTTAGCGTTGAGGGGTTGAACTTGGATCCTCTTCCTTATTGAGTGTGTAAATAGTGCATCAGATTGTAATGCTAACGCCTGCTTATGCTATGCTATGCTATGCTGTGTTGTGTTATGTTGTGTTGTGTCATGCCTTCTATGGGCACTCCTACGCCTCGCTGTTTGAAATGTCATTTAGTTACTTGGATTCATCACCGGGTGGTTCTCCTTGTCTCTGCTCCTCCGAGACCTTTCGCTCAGAATCAACCTCCTTCCTCTGCCTTTCGAGCGCTGCTTGGGCGAGAACCTCTCGTCTACTCATCCCAGCAGTGGAATTGTTCTCAGCCCCTCCCAGGACAAATTCACCACCCGTCCAACCTCCAAAGTCCTCAGGATAATCCTCCTCTTCCTCATCACGCCGAGAAACAGTATATCGCGATGTTTCGCCAATCGTATGTCCACCTGATTTCCAATCCGCTGCATCAACTTCTCTCTCGATCTGATGACACAAGTCCCAGAAGTCTCTGTCGTGCGGACCATGAACATTATGCGCCAATTCGTGGCACAACGTCTTGCGAATGGTTTTGTAATCGCGATACCCATCGTGTGCATCTGTTCGCAGCCGCAGTTCAATGACCTCACCTTGATTGCGATTCAATCCCAGAATGCGACTTGTTCCCTCGTGTGTCGTCTGCGTGTGCGAAAGAGGTTCCATCTCTGTGAGAAGCCCGACGGCGAATTTGTGCTTCGTCATGGCAGCGCGGATACCAGGGTCTTGCTTCAATCGCAAAAGAAGTTTCTGGCTGCGATCTGGATTCGGAAGACCTTGCAGCGGTCTGACTTGAAGAAATGTATGTTGCGAGTCTTGTGGATTCCGTCGCGTCGCCGTCGCATGTCGCGCTTTACTCCTCTGCGCCATCCACGCAGCATCGCGCTTCGCAACGCGCTCAGCCATATCCTGCACCTGCTGGATCTCCGCAGCGCCAGAGCCCACGAGCGTTAGATGCTTGCCCTTGAGGTCGAGGAGGGGCATGTCGGGGTTCTTGAAGGGGGCTTTGAGGAGGGGAGTCTTTGGGGCGATGATCTTTTGGTTCGCGACGGGGATATCGAGACTCGCTTCGATCTCGTTGAACAGGTCTGTGATGGTCGCATCTTGGTGGAATGAGAGTTCGTGGGTTGTCTTTCGGTGTGTGATTGATAGTGTGAGCCAGGACTGCTCGCTGTCGGACACGGGAGAGTCTGCCATGTTTGTACAGCAGCGGAGTGGCGATGGGTTCGTTGGAGACGTTATTGTCACGGTTGTGGAGAGGAGTAGCTAAGTGTGAGCTTGTGTTTGCGACTGTATTGAAATGACGTGATGGGAGAAGATGAGATCGTATGGGGAGATGATTGTTTTATAGGTGCAGAGTTGGTAAGCAAGAGGGCGATTGTGAGTGATGCTATCGTGTTCGGGACTTTCGGCGTCTGCTTCGTAACTTAATACGTCACTTGCACTGCCTGCTTGGGCGCCACCCTCTAAGCAGACCTGAGCAGATCTGACTAAGGCACTGAAGAATTTACTGTGCTCTGTAATGGGTATACTGTCGGAAATAGCGAATACGGAACTCTTGGCGTGTACCGATAAGTCCGGCTTCAAAATAATTAGAATCGAGTTTATCAGAGCATTGGAAAGAGTTTGAGTGTGGCGATGGTCCTCACTGCGATGATTTGTGGGATGCCTCAAATGGTAGTGAACAGAAATGTCTCCGAGGTTCTGCAGCACAAGACAACCACCCTGCGACTGTACGTTAGTCGGTATGATACAAATGTGTAACAAGACCAATCAAATCACTCAATTGAACACCCGTATTTATTCAATCACCAATTCCGTATTCGCATCTCGAGATCGATCACAACAGATCACATCGGTCAGCTACCCTAGATCAGCCGGCCCAGTAATAACCTCTCGAGAGTACGAGTGCCACTATGATAACAGTGTCACCATATGGTAACGACGATCTTATCATTCCATCACGAGATCTGTTGGTTCGCTTCAATCAAAAAAAGCACGAACCCGAAACCCAAAAGCCTGGATCCGTCCGTCCGTCCGTCCGTCCGTCCGTCCGTTCCCGTGTGTGACACCCGAGCCTCATCACCAGCCTCAGCCTCATCGACATCATGGCTTGCGGTAGATCTCCCGCTTGCAACGACGCTATCGACGGAAAAACCGTTGACATCTTGACACGATCGACCTAAAGACCTTAGCTTCTTGTGGCTTATAACCGAGACGTGAACTATTAGCGACTACACTACAATTACAGGTAATAATGAGATGTGATCTGTAGAACTAGATCATGTCCTCACCCGCAAGTGTCACGTATCACGTAATTCTGAGAAACATGTAACAAGCTAGAACCCAATTTCAACTCTTTGTTTACTCCTAGTATACAGAGTATACAGAGTATACAGAGTATACAGAGTATACAGAGTATACAGAGTATACAGAGTATACAGAGTATACAGAGTACATATAAACACTAAACAGAAACCAAGTCATAAACTCCATGCCCCAAAAAACGCCGCTAGATACAAGACGTGAGAAAAAGCATCGTTCGTCGTAGTCGTCGCCGAATTAAACAATAAGCATTCTTGTGGTTTTTTACACTTATGCTCCTTCCCTGCAAAATTACATGTCACTATTGGCTAAGCACTTGTCAGATGAGAAAGGCGGACAAGAAGGTAGAAAGGGCCCGCAGCTCAGGGGAGAGGGAGGGTCAAGAACTTACAGTAGTGCCAGTGTGAGATCACCGTGGATTCTAGCCTTGAGCTCGATTTCGATCTCGAGGTTAAGCTCGAGATGCAAGCTGAGGGCGTCACTCTTACCGCCGCCTCCCTGCTGCTGCTGCTGCTGCTGCTGCTGCTGCTGCATCTGTTGCTGTTGCATCTGTTGCTGTTGTTGCATTTGCTGCTGTTGACGCTGCTGCTGCAACTGCTGGTCTTGCTTCGAAAACTGTTTGCGGCCCTCATCGTCAGATTCTTCGTCGAGCCATGCAGGGCGTCGACGTCTTACATCGGCGGCCTTTGCGTTCCCGCGTCTTCCGCCCTTGCGGCCTGGCTCAGCCTGCTGAGGAGGTGTAGCGGGCTCGTTCTCCTCTTCGGATTCAGACTCTGACTCGTCGTCCTCGGAATCTTCCTCCGAGTCTTCTTCGGAGTCATCTTCAGAGTCAAAGTCATCGTCGTCGTCGTCGTCGTCGTCTTCGTCTTCAGAATCATCCTCATCCTCGCTCTCCTCCTTGACGGGCTGACGCTTCTGCTTGGGCTTGGCCTCTTGGGCGGTCTTTTGGGCCTCGGCCTTTGCTTGCTCTGGCTTGGAGTCGGCTTCGTCCTCCTCTTTCTTTACTTCCTCGGGCTTCTTGTCGTCTGCCTTGGCCTCTTCAGGCTTTGAGGTCTCGGGCTTAGCTTCCTCTGGCTTGGACTCTCCAGGCTTTGACTCTTCGGGCTTGTCCTGACCAGGTTGCTCAGGCTTATCCGCCTTGCCTCCGGGTGTCTCAGCCTTTGCGTTCTCGGTGTCGGGCCCAGACTCGTCCTTAGCATCTTCGGGCTTGGACTCGGACTGGTGACCTGGCTGTTGCTGTTGCTGTTGAGTCTCTTGTCCCAAGCCCTGACCCTGGTTCTGGTTCTGGTTCTGGTTGAAAGGGTTGCTGTCGTTACCCTGCTCCTGCTGGTTCTGGCCTTGACCAGGAGACTGAGGAGCCCGAGATTCGTCTCGCTTCTGCGAGTCCTAAAGGAATTCAATTCCCGATCAGACGATACAAGTTCACAGTACAACTTACCTGCTGAGATGGAGAAGACATGGTTATGTATGCCAATATCTACTTCGCTGAATGAACAATGGGTTTCCAAAAAAAAAAATGAACAATGGCTTATTGCTTCGCTGCTGACATGTAATAATTAAGATGAAGTTTTCCTATACTAAAGCTCCAGGCATGGTTTTTGAGATTAATACGTGTCGAGTCCGAAACCTGTTGGAGAAGCTTGACTGACGCAATAAGTGTCATTGTATCCCGACCTCGAGACCTCGAAGAACCGGTTTCTATGGTTGCGATGGGATTGGAAACGAATTTCGACGTGACAGGTCAAAGTGACGTAAAAGATGGCATCCCAATCCTGCCATATGACGTTACCCTCCCTCTACCCCTCTACTCCTCTACCCCCAGGCCTCAGCTTGGTTGGTCTGACGGGGGTGGGAGTGGGAGTGGGAGTGCAGAAGGGCTGCAGGGATCAGGATTATATGCGTGCGTGTGGCTGGTATTGAGAGAAGAAATGTATGGGTCAAGATCCTACAAAGTGGACTGGACGTCATGCAGTCAAGGTGAGCGAGTCTTGCTGCCGTCAAACATACTACCCTTTCACAATACGATACGCGGCAAAGGGAAAAGAAAGAAAGAAAGAAAGAAAGAAAGAAAGAAAGAAAGAAAGAAAGAGATCAGGAAAACATGGTTATCGGATTACTTGCCATCGCGGCAATCCCGACCGTTACAGGCGTGGGCAACGCCGTGAGTGCGCAGAAGAGACAGAACGAGAGCATGAGCAAGGAACAAGAAAAGTTCCACCTCACATTCATGCTACAGCAGAATGGAAAGATAGAGGAGGTTGGCCAAGGAGTTTTGGTGGACAGGAAGGTGAGTTCCCTGCCTCTCTCTCTAGTCTCTCGTTTCACTAGACACATACTCACAAAGACAGATGTGTCTCAACCTCTCAGATGCCCCCGTGCAGGGCTACAGATTTCTAGGCTGGTATTTCAAGTATCCCAGCGAGGAAGGGCACCTGGGGCTGGTGAGCATGGTATCCGACGACCCGCCAGCGCTGAACTGGATATTCGTGGACAAGGACACGCACATGGTGACCTTTGGGGCCAAGAAGGACACCATCGGGCACGTCATAGGACCCTGGGGCTGGACAGCAGATGAGCGCTTCCTGACGCTCCAGGGAGATCATGATTCGTTTGTGGCGGTGCGGGACGAGGATGGGAAATGGGCTGTATATTGGGACCCGGAGGGTGATGTCGAGGACGAGATTGACGACCAAGAGAGATGTCAGCCAGTGAGACTGAGGAGAAGACCGCAGCTCGGCATGGAAAGCAGTTATGTCAAGAAATAGCATGATATGACTGGGGCTGGGGTACTCTAGTGAGCAAGGTAGTGAGTGAATGTCTGGGGCAGACCGTTGATGGCCGTTGGAGACTGAAAGCTGTAGTGGAGGGGGTCAAGTCACATAAAGTGGGTTAACCGGCTTGAGCAGGGTATATCTTACTGGATTCTCATCTCGATCATGACCTCATGGGCCTCCAAATCCTGTTATGAGGTTCTGCGTGGTTTCAAACTTATATCACGTCCCTTTCTCCAAGTTACCTTGATCTCTCCAAACCCGGCCTTTGCTAGTGACGTATCCAGGCCATACTAATCCACTTACACCACATCAACACTCACATTTTACGTCTCGAGCAAGCGACTCTTTTGATTTCTTCATCTTCATCATCTTCATCATCGTCTCATCATGTCTTCCAGGGAAAAGGACCGCATCGAGTCTGACGACCAGACCATGTCCTCCGAAGAAGCGCCCCGGCGAGAGCGCCGCAGCAAGAAGAAGGGCAGCAAGCGTCGCCAGCAAGCACCGCCCCAGCAGCTGCAGCAGCAGGGCGGCGGATCAGGACCCCTCGACCAGCTGCCTCTCGCCGGAGACTTGGGCAACACAGTCGGCGGCGTCACAGACGGCGTGACCAACACCCTGGGCGGCGTCACCGGCGGTCTGGGCGGTCTCACGGGCGGTCAGCAGCAGGGCGGCGGCGGCGACGCTGGCAAGGACACGCTGCGACTGCGCCTGGATCTCAACCTCGACATTGAGATCCAGCTCAAGGCTCGTATCCACGGTGACCTCGAGCTCTCTCTACTGTACGTGAACAAGCCCCCCAGTCTCCTGTTTAACCTCCCTGTGGCCGTCGTATCTTACTTGGCTTGCAAATCTCCAGAACGGGATAGACGCCGCCTTGGTGACAAGCAGAGGCTAATTATTGCTTTGCGCTGTGCAGAAACTAGAGGAGATTGTCATTGGCACTTTTTGTCTCGGTTAACTTATGTTTATGTTTGGCTTTGTTCTGTTCATGTCATGATGGGACCCATGTAATGTTGCTGTTGGTACGACAGCACTACGACGATCTGTGGCGGCGCAACACGGTGTTTATTAATGATGGTTCACCACGGCTGTTTCTGGGAGGGATAAATACAACAACAACACTACAACGTTATATACTGCTACTACTGCATGAATCCAAAAGCATTCACTCTCTATCCTGTCAGTCTCTGTCCTTGTGAACACCATACAACACTAGATATTCACAGTCCTCACACTGAGCGAGAAAGGAGTGACGAAAAATGAATCAGCATGATGGATGACAGTCTGCACATTCCCCGAGACTAACCAAAACGTCAGATTGCATCAAATGACAAGGATGTACAGAGAGAGTACTGTAGTTGTCTAGCCCAACCGTTCCAGCCAGGGACCAGCTACTGAGAAAGCTTGGTCCGGAGTGGAAGCAGGGAACTAGGTTTTGTGACAGCTTCCACCAATCATTCGACTCAAATCAACGAAAAAAACCAGGGTTCACCTTTTTTTTTCTTTTTTCTCTTTAGCTGTCTTGTCTCATCTTGCTCACATCCCTGCTAGCTAGTCTCTTGTTCCCGGGTGGCCCGCGATCGTGATGAGCGCGGACGATCAGAGAAACTCGGCCAGAATATTTCCAGAGTCACATCTTGTTTTTCAGTTTGGTCTTTGCGAGAACGCGGCTCTCATCTGTTACAGCTAGTTACTTAAGTCAGGCACAGGGGTTCGTTCCGATATACTTTACAGAGTACACTAGAGGAATAGGGGGCGTTGCCCGTTTCTTTTCTCCGACTCTCACTGCAACTACTGATAAATTCACACAGCACTACTCCGTAACAAAAGGTCAAGCCCCATGTTCCAAGTTTCATGCATCAAGAGGCTGTCGTCACGTCCCCGCACGAACCAATCTCTACCAGCCACACGTCAACATCAAAGCAGCCCTTTTGGCACGGCGCTGGCATCAGGTCTGCACTCTCCTCCGCCATCCCCATATTCCAGCCTGGAACCTCTAGAGACCCGGCAGACTCCCAAAACAGGTCCAGGATCGGCAGCAGCCGCATCAGCAGGAAAAATTCCAGCCTCACCTCGAGGATCATCAGCCTCAGGAACAACCTGATCCCATCCCAATCCCAATGTCTTCTTCTTCACCCACCCCTGATGGCGATCCTACGCACAGCACCTACGAGGTCAACGTTCCCGTCCGCAACGGACGAACATCTGAACCAAAAGTTGCAAACCCTGAGATTCGCATACCAAGGATAAAGCCAGTATCAGAGAGCACAGACCAAACAGACTCAGACTCAAAAACACAATCACAACCGCAGTCACCTGAAGAGTTGGCTGCTGGTCTAGACGGCAAATACGTCGATGAGTTTGGCAACATTCTAGACTGGGACGGTACTGTCCTCGGCCGTGTAGAAGGCGATCTCCCGTCCATGGTAGGACGGCCAGTCATGCCGAATGGACAAATCCTCGACGAGGACGGCCAAGTGGCCGGTCACGTCTGCGAGAACTACGTCAAGCCTGCCCTCAAGCCACTTGCAGCAGGTGGACTCAGAGTCGATGATGAGGGGAACATCTATGATGACCAGGGCAACAGGATTGGCAAGCTCGACAAGCCGATGCCGTCCCAGGACGGAGCCGACAAGCTTTCCGAGGACAAGGACAAGGACAAGGACAAGGAGAGGGAACAGGCCCAGGGTGCTGGGAGTACTAACAATGCAAATGCGGATGCCAGCGCTCCGAAGCCACCGGGTGCTCCAAGGCCTGACGAGCTGTTCCTGGACGTCAAGTCCACCTACGATGGTATTCAGCTCATCATCAAGATTCCTACCGTCTTCAATAGAAACCTTGTAACTGAGATGAAGAGCAGTGGTAGTCAGACCGAGACAACGGATGGCGATAATCGATAATTCTTCTTGGTGCGTTTCACAATTATCCGTCCGACCTTGTCCATAAACACCCCCATGCATGATTTGAACTACACTCATGTAAGGCAAAGTAAGGTGAGGTGAGGTGCAAGCCAAGCCAACCAAGGCAAGCATATGCATCCCATTCGTTTGAGTGAAAGTGGACAACAAGCGCCCCTCCACACCTCGGAATAAGTAAACCTCATGGGGTAACCCCTCCCCGTCACGCTAGATGAGTTCATCATTCACTCACTCTTGCTAAACATTTGCCATCTCAAAGTTCCAGTTGAAGGAACCTCAGAAACCCGGTTGTCTTCTTTTTCTTTTCTCTGAGGCTACCGCTACTGCAATACGCAACCCCTTCTTCTAGATCCCCCCTCACTACGATAGACAGACCCAGTTTCTCATCTCGATCCATACCCTGGAATGTGCAAGCTCCGTCTCGTACATGGTGTGCAACCTCCACCCCGCAAGCCTGTTTTCACAACCGCTGGACATTCTCGTCGGCAAGGTAGAGCAAGCCTACAAGCCTGGGAGGAAGGACACTTACACGACACCTCTGCGTCTAGAGCTCTTCCCCCCATTGCTCATTGTGTAACATATCCCATGTTAGGAGAGCTCCTTATAGCGTCATCCAACAGCTCTCACCACACCCTCCCCGCGCTGAGATCTTCATCATGACGTGTGGCTGTTGCAGCTTTCTCGTCCGATAGCAAGGTGCGGCGCAGTATCATGGCTAGAGAGCAAAAGGTTGGGCTCACACTGACGTTGCGACTTTTTGAATTGACGTGATCGAAATCGAGAATGGCCTGGTACTGCAGTAAAACTTGTTTTGTATACAAGCCGTGTGTCGGTATAAGTAGTTGAAGATGTGGTGGTGGTTGCGGTTTCGACAAAAGTATCAATTCATTCCATTCTTGGCCAACTTGCGAAGCGATACCCAAAACAACGATAACAATAACAATAACAATAACCATTCCCAACTAACACAGCGATACCCCGTTAATCCTCTCTTATCTGAAAGATACCCTTTTCTCGATCTTGAAGGAGTTGAACCAGAACAAAACCACCACAACAACAACATCATGGCAGACCTCTCCTCCCAGGTTCAAGACACAACAAAAGATACTGCCTCTTCCAAAGAGCAGGAATCCCCTGGTGCGTTCAATAGTCCTTCACCAAGTTTGGCGCTTATCGTCCCCATTGCAGTCAATCTTGAGTCAGTCCCCAGGAGCGGTGCTGGCGTCGTGAATGATTCCGGAGAAGTCTTAGATGACGCCGGAAAGACCGTTGGCAAGATCGCCGACACCGATAACCTCCAGAACCTCGTTGGCAACACCGTCAACCAAGCCGGTGGTGTTGTCAGCTCCTCGGGCGATGTCCTCGGCAAGACCCTGCCCATAGGACAAGGCAAGCCTGAGGAGGAAGAGGACTCCCACGACGAGGAGAAGAGCGAATACACAACCCAGTCCAAAGAGCAGAAGTCTGGTGGTCTGGGAAGCGCCGTCGGTAGCGTTACCGGCGCCGTCGGAAAGGCTGTTGGCGACACAGCGAAGGGTGCCACAGATACCGTCGGCGACACAGCAAAGGGAGCTACAGACATCGTTGGCCTCGGCGACACAACAAAAGGTGCTACAGACGCCGTTGGCGACACAGCGAAAGGTGCCACAGATACTGTTGGCGGCACCGCAGAAGGCGCCACGGACACCGTTGGTGATGCCGCTGAGGGCATTGCCAACAAGTCAGAAGCCACCTCCCAAGCTACCGACACAAAGACACCAGCCGAGACTCCCGGGGCCCCAGAGGTCAAGGACGAGACACCCGATGTCAAGTCTGAGGACCAAGACCAGAAGGACATCAACCTCGAGGACCGCGACACTTCTGACGCTGGAGATAACCTGAAGGAGATTCCTCCCGAGTCCGAGGAGGCTAAGGAGGCAACCCGCAAGACAGAGGAGACTGCTGAGGGTGTTCCTGAACAAGCCAAGGATATCCCTGAACAGGCCAAGAAGGACGTTACCTCCAAGGTCGACGAGCAGGATGTTCCCAAGCCTAAGGACGTCAAGGAGAAGCTTCAGGAGAAGACTGAGGGTGCCCAAGACGAGGTTCCCAAGTCTGAAGTTCCTGACAAGTCTGAGGCTGCCGACGAGATCCCCAGCGGTGATGCCCCTGGTGATGACGGTGACAAGTCCAAGGCTGGTGATGACCTGAAGTCTGTCGCTCCCGGCGAGGAGGCTACTGGTGTCACCGATGAGGTCCAGGACAAGGCGGCCGAAGGCGAGGAAGCCGCTAAGGATCTTCCTGAGGATGCCCAAAGCAAGGCCGCCGAAGGTCAAGAAGCTGCTGAGGGCAAGGTTGCTGAAGGTGAGGAAGCTACTGGTGACCTCCCTGAAGATGCCACGAGCAAGGCAGCCGAGGGTGAAGAGACTGTTGAAAGCCAAGTCGCTGAAGGTGAGGAGGCTGCTGGTGTCACCGATGAGGTCCAGGACAAGGCTGCCGAAGGCGATGAGGCCGCTAAGGATCTTCCTGAAGACGCCCAGAGCAAGGACGCTGAAGGCGAGGAGGCCGCCGAAGGCAAGGTTGCTGAGGGCGAGGAAGTCGCTGGCCATGCCACTGAGGAGGCCAAGGACAAGGCCGCCGAGGGTGACGAGGCCGTTGAGGAGAAGGCTGCTGAGGGCGAGGAGGCTGCTGAGGGCGAGGAGGCTGCCAAGGAGCTCGACTTCTCTATCCTCAAGGGCACCACCGTCGACAAGGAGGGTAACCTCGTCAACGAGAAGGGTGACAAGCTCGGCAAGGTTGTCGAGGGTGAGCTCAAGCAGCTTATCGGTCTCAGCAGTGACGACCAAGGTGTCATCTGGGACAAGACCGGCAAGCAGCTCGGAAAGGCTGAGCCCATCCCCGAGTGGGACCGCGAGCAGCTTGACTTCTCCATCCTCAAGGGCACCACCGTCGACAAGGAGGGCAACCTCGTCAACGATAAGGGTCACCTCATCGGAAAGGTCACTGAGGGTGAGATCAAGCAACTCATTGGTCTCACTTCTGATGAGCAGGGCACCATCTGGGACAAGACTGGCAAGAAGGTCGGCAAGGCCGAGCCTCTTCCTGAGTGGGAGCGTGGTGAGCAGAAGGATTACAGCATCCTGAAGGGCACCACTGTTGACAAGAACGGAAACCTCGTCAACGAGAAGGGTCACCTCTTTGGCAAGGTCGTCGAGGGTGAGATCAAGCAGCTCATCGGCTTGGCTTCTGATGATCAGGGCACCATCTGGGACAAGACTGGTAAGGCCGTTGGTAAGGCTGAGCCTCTTCCCGAATGGGAGCGTGGTGAGCAGAAGGACTTCTCTATCCTCAAGGGAGCTGTTGTCGACAAGGAGGGTGGTCTCACCAACGATAAGGGAGACACCATCGGCAAGGTCACCGAGGGTGAGATCCGACAGCTCGTTGGTCTCAAGTCTGATGAGAACGGCAAGATCTGGAGAGACGGCAAGGTTGTCGGCCAGGCTGAGCCTCTCGCTGAGTGGGACCGCGTCCAGAAGAAGGACCGCTCCATCCTCAAGGGCGCCAAGGTCAACAAGGTCGGCAAGCTCGTCGATGCCAACGGTACTGTCGTCGGCAAGGTTGTTGAGGGTGAACTGAAGGAGCTCATTGGCAAGCGCGCCGATGAGAACGGTGACATCTGGAACGACTCTGGTGAGGTCATCGGCAAAGGTGAGCCTGTCTCCATCTCCGAGCGTGAGGATAAGGCATCCGCTCCCTTCGAACACTTTCCCGGCGCCACCGTCGAGTCTGACGGCCGTGTCATGTACCAGGGCGAGCAGGTTGGCGAGGTCGTTGAGGGTGATCCCAAGCAGCTCAAGGGCAGCGAGGTCGATGAGGACGGTGACATTCTCGACCGCCGTGGCAACACTGTCGGTAAGGCCAAGCGCTGGGAAGCTCCTGAGGCTGAGGAGGAGAAGCCCGTGGACAACTCTGCTCTTGCTGGCAAGCGCGTCAACAAGGCCGGTAACCTCGTCAGCGAGTCTGGCGAGATCTACGGCCGTGTCGTTGAGGGTGATGTCCAGAAGCTTGTCGGACGCATGTCTGACAAGGACGGAAACATCCGAAGTGAGTCTGGCGACATCGTTGGCAAGGCCGAGCTCGTCTCTGAGGGTGAGCGCGGTGGTAAGAAGGAAGGCCCCTTCGCTCAGCTCACGAATTGCACCGTCGGCAAGGATGGTAAGGTCGTCAACGGAGCCGGCGAGGTTGTTGGCAAGCTTGTCATTGGTGACGCTAAGGCTCTTGCTGGACGTGCTGTTGACGATGACGGTGAGATCACCGACTCCAACGGCAATGTCATCGGCAAGGCTGAGCGCTGGGAGGAGCCTGAGAAGGAGCAGAAGCACAACCCTCTCGCTGGCCGAAAGGTGAACCGTGAGGGTAACGTCGTCGACGCTGATGGTAACATCATCGGCAAGCTTACCAGTGGTGAGCTCCTCGACTGTGCTGGCAAGGAGATCGACGAGGATGGCGACGTCTTCAACCAGAAGGGCGCTGTCATCGGTCACGTATCTCTTCTCGAGGATATCCCCAAGGATGAGGAGCCCGAGCCCGAGCCCGAGGGCGAGACTGAGGAGGAGAGACTCAAGCGTGAGCAGGCTGAGGCCGATGAGGCCAAGCAGACCGAGGAGGCTGAGAAGAACAAGAAGCTTGCTCAACAACTGGCTTACCAGATCGAGCAGACTCTTGAGAGGCTCCGACCCATCTGCAAGGCCATCAACGACAAGATCAGCGCCGCTGAGGCTCAGAAGCCTGAGGATCGTGATGAGGAGGAACTTGTCCGACAGGTCAAGCCCCTCATCGAGGATGGTGGTAAGATCCTGACCGAGACCAACGGTATCATCCGTGGTCTTGACCCCGATGGCCGTATTGCTCGCAACGCCAAGCAGAAGGCTGCTGGTGGTGAGGCCACCCCCGAGGAGGCTCACCTCGCCAACTTGCTCAAGGAGGTTAGCATCGCGTCCCCTTACCCACCCTGAAGCATTCGCTAACAAAGATGACAGCTCTCTACTGAGATTCAAACCACCATTGAGGAGGGCAAGCGTAAGCTCGAGGGTATGCCACACGCTAAGAAGGCGATCAACCCTCTCTGGGGTCTCCTCGCCGAGCCTCTCTTCCAGATTGTTGCTGCTGTTGGTCTATTGCTCAGCGGTGTGCTCGGCCTTGTTGGCAAGCTTCTCGGTCCCATCCTGGGTCCTCTGGTATGTCTCAAACATTCTTCTCCATATCAATTGATCATCTTGCTAATAACATCTTCAGCTCAACGGTCTTGGTCTTGGTGGTCTGCTCGATGGTCTTCTCGGAGGTCTTGGTCTCAAGAAAATTCTCGGCAGCCTTGGTCTTGGTGATGTCGTCGGCACAGTCACCGGTAGGAAATAAACAAGTTTAATGATTGGTTAATGGGTATCTCTTAATGAATTATATATATTGAGAATCTTGGGGAATGGAATTTGTATGAATAGTTCGGAGTTTTGTCTTGTTTAGCTTTACGAATTTCACGATTTAGTTGGCCAATCATGTTGCGCATTGACATGATGTGAAAATTCCGAGTGCTCAATTGGAGCTAGCTCACTTAGAGACTAGCACCAAGTATGATGAGTCAGCACAAAATCCGCACTACAAATTTGTGACTTTTTTCTCCTCCAGCTTCCTCAACCATCAACAATCACCATGCCCAGCTTGCTTCCGGCGTGGCTTTCCTGAACGATGCAACGATGCGTCTCTTCCTCATACGCCATGGAGAGACAGTCGACAACGTCGCAAACCTCTATGCCGGGTCTCGCGACTCAGCCTTGACTGCCCACGGCGCCATGCAAGCTCAACGGCTAGCATCGCACCTCTCTGAGAACGTCGCCATTGATCGCATCTTCTCGTCGAACCTCAGCCGCGCGGTACACACCGCCCGGGCTATCCTCGATGCGCAGAAACACGCGGAGGATATGAAATTGATCCTGGTGTCGGAGCTGAGGGAGAAGGACTTTGGGACGGGCGAGGGTACCAAGTTTGGGGCTGCGGCGAAGCATGAGGGCTCTGAGACACCGCTGGCGATGAGGAAGAGAGTTGATGTCTTCTTGGACGAGCATTTGCCTCGACTAGATCAAGACTCGACCGTCTGCATCGTCGCTCACGGTATCATCCTTGGTACTTTCTACAAAGCACTCCGCGATAGGACCTCTTCATCAGCTGGACCAGATGCCGAACCGGAAGGTCAAGCATCTGCTTTCTTGCGACCCTCGTGGAGCAACACCGGCTACATCGAGGCCCTCATCACACGCGACTCTTCCGACAAGCATCTCCACATGCGCGTCGTGAAGATCAACAGCGTCGACCACCTCAAAGGTCTGAGAAAGACCCGAGGCGGAATTGGCAGTGCCAAGTTCGACGCGAAGCAAAAGACGATGGACTCATTCTTCAAGCCAACGTCTCGAAAGCGCAAGCTCGAAGATGAGGACATCGTATCTCGCTAAATGGTATGTTCAATTTTTTCTTTCTACCCACACAACACCTCAAGCTTTATGATGAAGAAGCAATTACACAGACCTGTACTGAAATACACAATGTGGAAACAATTTTGTCCAACCGCTGTCTGACAGCTTGTTCACAAATCATCTTTGTTGTCATTTTCTATGGTAACACTAGCTAACGATGAACTCATAGGCCTCATTAGAACTGCATCGTAACATGATCGATGGCCTTCGTAGAATCATTACATATAATACACACTATTCTAAACATCTGTGCTTGTCTCGTCCACTCCCGTGAAAACCTTGTACATGCGTCGACTTACTGCTTGGCCAACCATGCGATCCGAGAAAGCACCATCTTTGTTTGCGCTCTTCTTCACTCCTTCGAGACGAGTAGGCCCGTACTCTTCCAGACCCCGAACGAGACTGCTGACGGTGCCATATTCCGCCGCGATTCCGTATGCGATGGGGGCCGTGACTCGGACAATCTCTTGCAGCATTCGGACGTAGGTGTCTTTGGTGTCCTCGCCTGTCTTGACCTGTCCGCTCTCCATACAAAAGCCTGCTCCAAGTGTCGCAATGTCTCGTTGTTTTCGGTAAGGTATTGTTGAGATGTGTTGGGTGAATGTCAGGATCTGCTCGGCTGTCTCCAACGGTATCATAGTATGATGGATCAAAACCTCGTGCATCACCTGCAGCTGCAAAAGCGCATCCTCAATCAACTCCTCGGAAACGTATTCTGCAGGAGGGTTATTTCGTCGACGTCCTGCCGTAGAAGCCGCAGCCTCCTGAGCGCGAACATTCGATGCAAATTGACGATTACGAAGGTTTCTGTTCTTGCGCATCCAGGGTGTCAGGCCTTCAATCAAGTAGACGAGAGAATGATGAGAAAAATGTCTTTGCATCTTGCCAACATGAGTTGAAATCTGGTCGTCCTGCGCCAACTTCACAAACTCATCGGCATGCATCACAACGAGAGCATGCTTCTCATCCTCGAGGCGAAGAGGTATTGGCTCCCAGAGACCAATCTCGTCGTTGTATCGACTGCGAACCTTTCTTCGCCATTTGATCACATTGTCGACCGGGCTATCCCAAGTTGTGTACTGCACATCAAAGGGTTCTAGCATAGTCTGCAGTTCAGTTGTGACCGTGGCATTTAGACTCGAAGGGATATCGACCATCATTTCCGGTGCCGAGACCTTCTTGTCTGTGCGTAGCTTGTTGACCTCTGCCATGGCAGCAGTGCGTTCCTTTTCACGAAGTTTGGCTTCCTTTGCCTCCTGCTTCTCACGCCGTCTAGCCTCTTTTTCGACCTCCTTGGCTGCTGCCTTTGCTTCTTTTTCTCGTGCTCGCTCTGCTGCGGACTTTGTTATCGAAGCTGCGGGCGTTGTTCGGGATCTCGATGAGACAACATCACTTTGTGAGCGCTGAAGTCGCGACCAATTTCGCATCTTGGCAACATCGAACGAAGCGATATCTGGCAATTCATCGTCGGAACCGTCCCCGCCATCGGAGTCGTCAATGTTTATAACGTTACTATTCTTCCGTGGTGGCGAGGAATCGAAAGAGAAGACATCTGGCGCCGAACTAGAGATGGGATCCCATGTAGCATTCTTCTTTGGGGCCGGCTTTGGTGCAGGTTTTGGCGGAGGCGCAGGCGCAGGCGGTGATGTTATGATAGCCTCGGGCGCCTTAGTCGTTACCGACGCTTGATGTGGTGAACTTGCGAAAGGATCGGAAGATTCTATAGGTCTTGCGAGGGGCTTCGGTTTCGGGGGAGATCGTCGCACCGGTTGTGGTGAACTTGCGAAAGGATCAGAGTCTTCAGCGTCAAGCGTTTGTTCAGTAGGCTTGTTGCCAGTATCTGTCGACGGTTTGCCAGTAAAGGTCGAAGGTTCCAGCTGGCTATGCGATTCAAATATCGGAGAACTCGTAAGTTCTATAGGGTCAGAAGCGACAGAAGCTCGCCCATTCCCATTCGTTCGCACAGGCGAGAGAATTGTTTGAGGTTCTGGAGCTGGAGAAATGCGCTTGAGCGGAGGTGGTTGCGCTGGTGGAGAGAGGCATCGTCTCTTGTTCATATGTGCATCGACCAGTATTGGCTCTTCAAGATCTATCGTTGTGTCGAAATCATCGGAGAGAAACAGTCCTGGCGATGCAGAGTGTGTTGTGTTGATGCTTGATAGGTGTCGCTTCTCTGGTTCAACGATGCGATTGGTCTCGAGGACTTGCGCAGAGGGTGGAACAGACTGGCTTGGTGGGGGACTCGATGAGATGAGATCAATCACGTCGGGTGCCATCTTGTTTGCGATAATTGGACGACTACCATTGATGATCGTTAATTTGAAGTTGGAACTCTCTACGGTTAATGGCGGGGCGCGCTGTGACGCGACGACCTTGGACTGGACGGCACACGAAAAACGCCAAAGTCACGTGTGTCTGTCGAGGAGTTTGCCACTCACTACAGAGTACTACCAAGTGAATAGGAGATATGAGATACAATAGAGCCATGTTACGCATGGCTTCATACACTTTCATTGAGTAGCAGCCATTGGGATCAGTGTGGTACTTTGTGCTGTTTGACCTCACAGACCTCAACTGTCTGTAGAGTAACCTATACCTGTCGCGAGACAGGACAAGAACCAATCGTCTTGTTATCTTCTCCTTACACTTTCTCGTCATAACTTGGCAGCCGTCATATGATCTTCTAGCGACTTGCCTCTGCATGAGGCTTGCCCCTCCTTGACATAATTGGTCAAAAGATTAGGATAATGCCAAGTTCAAGCCATTCCTCAGATTAGCACAGCATCTATAGAGTATAGTATCCACGATAGTCGCCACTGATCTCCAAGTTTACGTCTCTTACAAGCATCAAAGCTCCAATTACAATTGCGACCTTCCGTAAAATGGTGACAAGCTCTATGGGCATGTATTACGGGTGGTCCTCGCAAACCACGATCAATTGAGGCACGGAGGAGAAAAGAGGAATCTTCAAAGGAGGCATCATCTCGTATTTGACCCTAGGAAAACACAACATATTCTTTACCATAATGATAAGACTTGGTCGAAAATATAATAACACCGTCAAATATAGCCAAAGATATAGCCTATCCTCCGAAGTGAAGTCCATTTGATGACGATCTCAACGGCGAGGATTGAAGCTTATGTATAAGTCAGAATCCCGTGCTATATCACGACGTTTTATTAGCGATACATCATATCTGAACTGACTCGTCTCTCATCCTCCAACTTCCTTCTCTCCGTGGTGCAAGCTTCAGCCTTCAGTGCCGGACCTCGACAGGGTAAACTGTTTGGCGAGCACAACATGCGTCAGTAAACAAGCTGTGAAACGTCACATCGTGACGTTGTAAAGACTCAATGAGGAGGCACAACATCTTGGCGTTTGTCAAAAGGAAGTCGAAGCAAGAGTCAGTATCTATAATTCATGGCATATGGACGGCTCAGGATAGGGACAGGGATAAATATAGAGATTATATACTGTACAAATCCTGCAAAGGAACAGTAACATTGCGATAACAAAAGTTTCATGTTTCATCACAAGGCCTGTAAATATTTGCAGTCTCTCCATCGATATGGACTGTTACCAAGGTATATAGTCTATATAGCAGTGTTTGGAGCTACATCGCGGTGGTCAGCAGTGTGTTTGGTAGATCCAACTAGCAAAGTGGAGGTCTAGCATGTTGACACAATCCACATCTTATATCCGTTACCATGGTGTCAAGAGCTCAATTCTTGACTCGTTTTCTCGTGGTCATATTTTCTCGTGGCACTGACTGTCTTGTTGTTTTGATAGTGGATTGGCCAACCATTGACAGCTACCGTGACAACCAAGATCCCTGGCGATTTTATGTAAGTGGGCGTTGAAGCAACAAGCGAAGCGGGAACGAAATTTTTAAGGCTGACGAATGAGACAGGCTCAACCGCCGAGGTCTCCGGCAGTTCATGCTGGCAACATACATGCATTCTTTTCTTTGGTGAGACGAACTTCTCAGACAATCAGACATGCTGTGCCTGATGTCTTGATGTAACCACGGCCTCGCCAGGCTGACGATAGAGTCTACAAGGACCAACAGTTCACAAACTTTCGATAACTCACCGTTGAACACTTGTCAGGTCATGTAAGATTGTTCGGGAGAAGAAATGATAGTAACGGGTTCAAAGTATCAAGGTTTCATTGGGATCAGGAGTGTGGGCTTGGACCTGAAACATACCGCGGGCGTGGTGTGTTTGACCCCCACGATTTGCTTCCGCAGTCTGAATGCGACTCAGAACGCGGACAGAAACCATGCAGGTCACAGTAACTGTTTCCACATTTTGCTTCTCACGTCGCGAAATGATGCCATTCAATACTCCGTAACGATGTAATGTACAGAGGAAGCGGTCAAAAGTTTTGTCTCGCCCCCCGGCTCGTGACAAGGGACCCTAGTAAAGTCAGAAAAAGCAAAAAAGGCAGCATAAGACTTCCTGACCTGTAGACCTTCTGTAACCCCTCTATAAGCTGTTTGAGTAATTTTTTCAAGTTTCTGATGATTCAGTAGATCCTTCGATTATGGCCCCAAATACGGATATCGCGACTCGTGCTTTTGTTGTTTCCCTCAAGGCCCCGTGCAGTGGTAAGACTTCTCCTGAGGTAGCGGAGATCTCAGGACTTTCGATCCGTCAGGTTGATCGAATATATGCTCGTGCGATTGATAACGGGTTTGACCCTAATATATGACCACTGATTCTCAGCAGTGGAATGAGAAGAACGGAAAACTCGTGAGAAAGGAAGGAAAGGGAGGTATTGACTGGTAGTGATATTAGCAGAAGATCCTGATTCCAAAATTGCTTCCTTTTACACAGTTATGTGAAGAAGAGAGACCCGGCACAGTTGTTCAGGAAGATAAGGCACCGGCACATAACCACCACGCACAGCAGCGGGTTTTTGACCTCGCCGGCGTACAGCGACTTCTTTGGTGTGGAAATAGCCCTGATTTGAACGCAATCGAAGCAGCCTGGCCGTATTTGAAGAGGGAAGCCACGAAAAAAGGTGCGCCTCAAAGTAAAAGTGAAGCTATTCGCAGGTGGGAGGCAGCTTGGTTGGCGATGCCGCAGGCCAAGATCCAGGCGTGGATTGAACGAATCCCTTATCATGTTAAAAAAATCATTGAGCTAGAGGGAGGAAATGAGTACTTAGAAGGCAGGAGTAATTAGGTGTAAAAAGGTCAATTTAGAAGTACTTCCCCACTCAAGGCGGCACTAGTGATCTTAGCGTCAGACAAAACTTTTGACCGCTTCCTCTGTACCAAGAGACCTGACCTGGGCTCGCTTCGAACGGGGGGCCATGTGAGCTCCAGGCTAGGCTCAGCCAGCGGGACATGGGTAAAGGGCTGAAGAAAAAGTCCGGTTTTACTCTGTACTTAGGAGACGATCGTCTGAGACCCTGGATCTTACTGTAACAGGAGATGGGACGAAAGTTAAAGGAGATGGTTGAACTTTTATCGGAGGGATCTTGATAGTTGTCTCGGGCGCCAAAAGCAACGAAACTGTGAGACGGCCGGGGTGGTGTGCATGGGGCGGTTGCTGGTGCATTCCGAGTAGCATTGTCTGCAGAGTGATACGTACGGTACGCGTCGATGTTCGTGATAATTATCAAGGTACTTGCATATGCATTTTGCTGCGTGACCGCCATGACCGCAAGGGGGGGGGAAGTTTCGATATGGGGTCGAGTTGACAACGCATCAAGAGGGGACGTACGTTGATAACTCTGTCGACGACACAAGACATCGACTGCACCATTGAGTCAATGTCTAACGGTATTCTTCTCTTCTTCTATGAAAACTTGGCGTGAAACCGGTATATCGGGTACCGTTCCTGCATTGTTTTGATGACATCTAGCCATATCCATCCAACAAACGCGACGATGTGCCGCTAAGTTAGTTTGGACGCGTCGGTTATTAGATTCAGCCCCTTAGCAGAAAGAACAGAAAAGATCGCCTCGGGCTGAAGAGGCATCTGAATTGGTCCGAGAGACTAATCAAGGTGGTCAATCCTGACTTTGTTGCTTGCAAAGACGATCTTAAATAAGGCCTGATTAAGCAGTTTAACCCTCAACATCCACGAGGATTCGTTGCCTGTTGCTCGGGTCAAGCTGGGATCGGCCAAGTAGTGCGAGAGCAAATGGAGTCTCTTCTCAGATACGGATATCACATTTTAGAGGAATGAGAACTGACTCTCACAGCTTAATTGGTCTCGTAAGGTCCCAATAAGTCTCTTCCAACACTATCACCAAATATTATTCAGATTATGGCACTGATGCTAACGGTCTAAGCAGACAAACCATTTGGAGGTTTCATGCCTGGTCGCACGGACCAGGTTACCAGCGCCGGGGGAGGAATCCAGTTAAAACGAAGCTGTCCAACCAGTAGGCGCCCTCTCCGCCATCTGCTAACCTAAAGAGCCACTAGCCCTCCCCTAGGATCCAGGGGTCAGGCAGTCACGTCCATCAGACGGGAGGTACCTGACAACGTTGCCCGAGCCGGCCCAGCGCTAATGTGCCTCCAGTGCCACGGGGGCGGACTTGACAGTCCTCCATCCCGCTGAGTGTGTGTTGGCTGGGATGGCACTAGCACTGGCATAATCCCCTAAATGAATCGAAGGAAGCTGGAAGACATTCATTCTAGTCTACCGAGGTGTCCAGTTTACCCCTGGTGGGCTTGATTCCACTTTGAGGCTGTCCTGTCCTGTCCTGTCCCTTTTTTTCCTGTTGCTTTTTCTACTTTTTCTACTCCTGAACTGAAAAAGTGATCAAACAGCCAATGGCCCGCCCATTCAAGTTATTTCTTCTGCCTCTGCATTATCTACAACTTGCTCTCCCATCGCTCTCTTCTCCCTTCCCTTCTCCTCCGCTCTTTTCTTTCACCTTTTTACCAATTCCACCCCGGCAAAGGCCCCTCCGCCGTCGCCCGATCGTCCGTGGTCGCTTGTTTAATTACATTTTCCCCCTACACCCCTGGTCTGGATAAACAAATCAAAATCCATCCGCCTCGCGCTCACTCGTCGAAACCTCTACGAGTCCCCCAAAGGTCAACTGCCGCACGTGAGTCCGCCTGGAACACTTCGCGATCCCCTCACCAACCGACGACTTCTCGTGGCGCTGCAATCATCTATGACGTTCTGAAAGACCACCTCTTCTCCCTCCGCGGAAGACAACATACAAAGAAGCCCTTTGTGGCCTTGACAGCTTTTGCGACATACATCGCCGTTGACGATTACGAGAACTGAGACACAGCGCATTTCTTTCGCAACTTAGCCATGGCGACCTCGCCCCCGGCTTCGCCGCTCTCTCAAAGGCCCATGAGCGCCATCGCAAGAGCCCATCCTAGAAGCAGCAGCAGGTTGAGCATGACGAGCAAGACTGGAGGTGGGAGCAGAGCCTCAGACGACGAAAGTCGGACGGCGGTCAAAGTCGGTAAGTCGACTGTTATCACCAAACTTTCGGGATACAAATGCTTACTTGTTGTTAGCCGTTCGAGTACGACCGCCGTTGAACCCTAACGATCCTGGATACGATCTGATTCCGCAGCGATTTCAACGAGCCATGGTCCAAACGACCTCCGATACCAGCCTTGCAATCGATTCTCCACAAGGTCGCAAACTGTTTGTTTTCGACCGAGTTTTCAGTTCGGATACACAACAGGAGGGAGTTTGGGATTATGTGTCGGACTGTATCGGCGCTTTCACTCAAGGTTACAATGTATCCTTGATGGCATATGGCCAGTCTGGTGCTGGAAAATCATACACCATGGGTACTTCAAGCCCAGGCGAACAATATGACCAAGAACTGATGGGTATGTTGAAGCGAACGGGCGGTGACTGCGCTTTCTAACCAGTACTCAGGTGTTATTCCCAGAGCTGCCATGGCGCTCTTTGAAAAGCTCGATACTCCAGAGATCCCAAAGTCCAAAGCCAAGGCGAACCGCAGTTCTCTTTCCCATCTCAAAGGTCCACGAGGATTTACCCAGCAAAATACGCTTGGTGACCGCGAATGGTCGCTGAAAGCCACATATGTCGAGATTTATAACGAACAACTTCGCGATCTCCTCGTCCCTGAAACGACCCCGATGAACGAGCGCGGCAATGTGGCCATTCGCGAAGACACAAAGGGAAACATCATCTTGACAGGCCTTCGACAAGTCGACATCAACTCGGTAGATGACCTCATGAATGCTCTGAACTTCGGCTCCTCTATTCGACAGACCGATGCTACGGCTATCAACGCCAAGTCGTCGCGATCCCATGCGGTTTTCTCACTCAACCTTGTTCAGCGCAAGAACAAGTCGTCAGTCGCCGAGAAGCGCTTCTCTGTACCACTCGAAGTGATGACGGGCCAGGATGTTACTGTGACAACCGACAGCAAGCTTCACTTTGTGGATTTGGCTGGAAGTGAAAGACTGAAGAACACTGGGGCTCAGGGCGACCGAGCAAAGGAGGGAATCGCTATCAACGCCGGTCTTGCCGCCCTTGGTAAAGTTATTAGCCAGCTTTCGTCAAGAAACCCTGGCTCCCACGTCTCGTACCGCGACTCTCGACTTACCCGACTGCTACAAGACTCGCTCGGCGGTAATGCCATCACTTACATGATTGCTTGTGTTACGCCGGCCGAATTCCACTTGAGCGAGACCCTGAACACCGTCCAGTATGCCCAACGAGCTCGAGCCATTCAATCGAAACCGCGCATTCAGCAAGTCGAAGAGGGCGATAAGCAATCTGTGATAGACCGCCTCAAGGCTGAGGTTGCCTTCCTCCGTGAACAAATTCGCAGTGCCGAACATGGCGGGAACAGCCCTCGACGTAACGCGCAAGGAATTACTGATCGATCTGATCGTCAAAACGAGCGCGAGACTGAGCTTCAGAACCAGCTGTTGGACACCCAAGAAAGCTATACCGCCTTGAGCCAGCGTCATGCTCGACTGATTGCCGAGTTGGCGCGCGCTCGTGAAAATGAGTCTGGCGCGGACCACCATGAGGAATCAGGCGATACGGCGGATGACCGCCTCAACCGATCGAATTCATTTGCGCAAGCTGTTGAGCAAGTCGTTATGGAATACGAGAAGACGATTCAGTCTCTCGAGCAGTCTCTCTCTTCTACTCGCGGCACACTCTCTAACACTGAGGCTAACCTGCTCGAGAAGGAGACGAAATGCGCTTATGTCGAAACTATCAACTCTCAACTCCAGAGCCGCCTTCAGAAGCTCATGGACCGAGAGAATAACACCGAGAGTTACCTCCACGATCTTGAAGCCAAGTTGGATGGGCATACCAACGGCGAGGAGAAGAACGCCACGATCATCATGGAACTTCGTAAGGAGATTTCCCGTGTTCGAGAGAATGAGGCGTCATGTGAAGACTACATCTCGACCCTTGAAGAGCGCCTTGCTGAGGCGGACCAAGATGCTGAGTTGATGCAACGTGAAATCGACAGACTTGAGCAAGTGGTTGAGCGACAAAGAAGCCTTGGTAAGCTCGACTCGCTTCTCCATGAGCTTGACCAGATCCAAGATAAGGAACCAGGCACCGAGGACGGAACTGATCACAATGCTGAGCAAACCAACGGTGTTGCGGCCCGTCGTGCTATGGCCGAACACTCTCGAAATCTTTCCCACGTTAGTCGCCATAGCCAAATGGAGGACCCAATTCCCGAAGGTGACGAGGAAGACCACCCTCATACCAAGATTGGCCCTGTCAAGGAAGTTGACGAGGATCCTCTGCGTCTTGGGAAGCCAACCGAAGAGGCCCCTCCTCAAAGCCCAGCTCAATCCAAGTTTGTTGCTGACAAGCTTGAGAATGTTACCCAGGAGCTTGTTGACCTGCGCGTGGAGCACGAGTCGACTCTTCATGACTACGACTCTCTCCACGCCAAGTACGAGGATGCTATGCGTAAAATTGCTGAGATGCAGGATGTTGTTGATGAGGCCCGTCATGTGAGCCCGAAGCGCGAGTCTGTCATTTCTGTGGCCACACCAACCCATACCCGTCCCGAGTCTTTTCTTTCTGACTCTAGAACAAACGATCTGAAGGCTGGGCCGAGGTCATCCTTCACGAGATCGCTCTCCTCGGAATTATCTTCAGCCATGGATTCTCCTGCCACTGCTGCTTCATCGAACGGTGACATCTTGTCTGACGACGAAACCGCTACCACGAAGCCCGCAGCCGCATCGACGGAGAACTTGCCCCGGAACGATAACGTTGAAATCGCTGCTGAGCTCCAGAGACTCAAGTCTATGGCCCAGGAACGTGAAGCCGCTGAAAGAGAATTGGTCGAGAGATATGCCCAGCTTGAGTTTAAGCATAACGAGACCCTTGATATTGTCGAGGAGCTTAAGACTGACCTATCTCGCGCCCGAGTTGCGGAAGCTACATCACCTCGTTCCAGCACTCCTGTCATTCGACGCAAGTCAAGTCAGAACCTGCTCGTTGTCGACCGTGCCCAGCGCTCATTTTCATCACTGCGAAACATTGCTTCTGAGCACTTTGGTGGTCAGCCTGAGGCCATGCAGAGCTTTGAGCTGAACTTGAATGCCGCTATCCACGAACTGCACGTCAGGAGCGAACGCATTCAGGAACTAGAAGCAGACGTCGCAGCAGCGAAGAAGGAGATGGAGACCAAGATGACCATCATCTCGGGTTTGACGAGAGAGCGATCCAGTCTCAAGGCAAGCCCTGTAGAGATGTCCATGGTGGCAACACTGCGGGATCAGCTCGAGCAGAATGAGAGACAGCTTTCTGATACGAGGAATGCTCACATGGCTCGTGAACAAGCACTCACAACCGAGCTCGAGTCTCTGCGACAAGCACTTGCTGCCAAGTCTAGTCTCCAGGAGCCTGACAGTGCTGACTCCAAGCACGAGCAGCGTGTTGCCGAGCTCCAGACTGAGCTTGCCACCTGGGAGCAGAAGCACAAGGAGGCTCTTGACTCGATGGCGACAACAGAAACCCAGATGCGGGGTACGATCGAGGAGCTTCGGGCTCGAGTTGTTTCCAACCATGCGCAAATCTCTGCATCTCGATCCCAGAATGGGGATAAGGATGAGCCGAACAGCGAAGCTGAGCGGCGACAACAGAACCTCATCAGCTTCCTTCGCAACGAGATTGATGAGTACAAGGCGATCATCAACAGCAACGCTACCAAGGTTGCCGAACTGGAGCAGGCTCATGCTGCTGCTCGCGCCGAGCTGGACGAGCTCCACAAGTCTCACAGCGCTGTGCAGGAGGACAACTCCCGACAGCTAGAGCTTATTGCCAAGCTTCAGGAGCAAATCGCATCCCATGATGATGGCGCAAAGAGGAACGAGACATTACTCGAGGAGCTCAAGGCTGAGCACGCTAAGGCCCTGGCTGATCTTAAGACGACCGAGCAGAAGGGCTACGAAGAGCAGGTTGAAGTGTTGCTTTCAGAACATGCTGAGAGTGCTCACCGACTGGAGACTGAGCTTGCCGAGGTTCGCGATGAGCTCAGCAAAGCAGCTTCTCATGTCGGCATGGCTCTTGGCCTCGATGCTGATGCTGAGCAGTTGTTGGAGCGCATCGATGAGCTTGCTGCCAGCAAGAAGGCTCTTGACTCGGAGCAGGCCAAGCGGGCCGAGATTGAGTCACATGTTAACGAGCTCACATCTATTAATGAGAAGATCATGAAGGATCTTGAAGACGCCAAGGTTGCTTTGGCTGAGATGCTTGATGGAGGTGCTGGTTCTGGTCCTCTGGTCGAACAGATCAAGATTGCCAAGAAGAGGATGACAGATCTTGATGACCGAAGCAAGAAGAACAGCAGACTTGTGCAGGAGCTTGAGGAGCAACTCCAGAATAACTTTGACGAGGTTCAGATCACCAACAACCGATTGAGCACCCTGCAGACTGAACGCAACAGTCAATTGGTTGAGGCCAATGCCGCTACTGCACGCCTCACTGCCGAATTGCAAGTCTTGAAGGAAGAGTATGCAGCTCTCCAGGTAAGCTTGTCTCAGCATGATAATTTGTGGCCTTGACTAACACTCCCTAGGCTAAGATGGACGAAGTGGCGGCTGGCGTCCAGCGGTCAAACTCTAGCTCAACCATCCGCAAGAGCGCATCTCACGTCTCCCTGCCATCACCCCCACCAGCGATCCCTCTCCCCCCTCTGCCAAACGGTGCGGGATCTCCAGTCAATGGAGCTCCCAGCTCACCAACCAATGGACGTCCTATCAGCAAGGACAACATCCACAACATCTCTCATATCACTGAAGACCAGGAAGCGCGTATCCGAACCATCGAGAAGCACCTTAATGCGGAGCGTCAGCTTACCCGGACACTCGAGGAGGCTCTTACCGACCTGGAAAGGCAATCCAATAGAGTTAAGGCCGATTGCGATGGCTGGAAGAAGCGTGCTAGTGAGCTAGAGGTCGAGGTCAAGGAGCTCAAGGACCGCCCTCCCCCCGAGCCTGTCCAGGACAACAGATGGAGTCTCCAGGCTGTGGAGGAGGAGCGCAAGAAGCGACAGGCCGCCGAGGCTGCGCGCCGCCAGCTCGAGGAGCGTATGAATGCCATCAACAAGGGCAAGAAGAAGAAGGGAAGCTTGAACTGCTTCTAGAGGAGGCGAAGCTGTGACTAGCCGAGTTATCATGCGCGGTCCGTTCCGGAGTCTTTTGATCACGGGACACACACAATTCAGCATTTGGGGGGTTGATCGGGATGGGATTCTTTTTGCAACGCCTTTATGTGTCATCACGTTTCTGATTTGATGTTGTTCACTATATTCCCCCTCGAGTTTTATTGTCGGTCTGACGATGCTTTTTTTTCCGTCGTCGGGCATCCCAACCAAGTTTTCAAGCACTGGCCAGGAGTTTGGAGGATTCTTTTATTTTTGTTACCCTTTTTGTTTTTCTACCCTGTGAAAGAAAGGGGGGATTTATCGCATACACGAGCGGCTCGGTGCATAAAGATGTCATCTTGGGTGTCTGTCTTTGTACATGTGTAATTTTTCCTTCTTTTTTCGATTTGACTACTCCCTTCAGTTTCAAGGGGAGAATTTTTGGGTGGCGGACCTTGATTCAAAGAATGAAGCGGGAAGATGGGATGATTCTCATGAGGGGGAACCCATTTGATCTTTGGGTTCCGCAATTTTACAAATTACATATAGGGAAAACAAAAAAACGTGGATGGTTTTTTTCTTTGTTTTCCGAAAGACGATAGTGGTAAATACTAGTTACAAAGACCCTAGAAATCATTCATTCGCCTTGATCGTTTTCTTCTGAGGGGAGCAGGTCTGGGAACCAGCCGTATTGGGAGAAGTCGACTGAGTGTTCGCCCATTGCGTTTGTCGCGACTTGTACGCCTTCTGCTTGGAGGGCATCAGCTTGAGAGCGAGAACCTCCAGGTTGAGATCTAAACAGTTAGATGTGAGGTTTATGTGAGGCATTGATGGACGGACCTGGGTGATATTTGACCTTTGGAGTTTATGACTCTTTGCCATGGGACGGTGTCATGGTTGAAGGGCTGGGATGGGTCGGCGGGGAGGTGTTTTAGACAGACGCCTACCTGACGAGGTCTTTGAGCTGTAGGATGTCAGTGATTCGGGAGTTTGAGTAGGAGAGGGTTTGGTACGGGTTCCGACGAGCATGGCGATGTGGCCGTATGTTGTGACTTTGCCGTGGGGGATCTCTTGGATGGCTGAGTATACGGCGTGGAAGAAGGCTTGTGCTTCATCTGAACGGGGCATTATGATGGTGTTTGAGACATGGATAGTCGGTAGGAGTAGTCAAAATGAAGAATAGGTGTTGATTGGACGGACCAACCGAGGCCGTTGTAGTTCAGTGAGTGAAGTGCCGATTCATGGTGCTGAGGGGCGTCATGTAACCAGCGGGGTATGCCAATATCCAGTCGATCACTAAAGAAAGTCCAGCAATATTCTATTCCTGTTCAAAATAATTCTATTGTTCATTCGTATCTTATGTGCAGTCTATCTCTATCATTCCGATCCCGCTAATTTAACTAATCGATGTTCTTCTGGTTAACCAAAACATATCGGTATCGCGCCTTGCCATTCTCCATATCAACAACAGCCCGGTTCGCATCCTCCATCGGCCTCTTCTCAACCCAAGGCTTGACATTCTTCTCAACTGCAAGCTGCAGCATCTCCTCGATGTCCCTGGGCGAACCAATCAAGCTTCCGCTCAGCTTGAACTGGCCCATGATGAGGTTGAATGCATTGATGGGGGGGAGTTCACCAGAGTCAGGAGCTCCGACCTGCACAAAGTCGGCGCCGTGACGCAGAAGCTTGAAGTAGTCGCTGTAGGGCATCTTGCTGCTTGAGACAGTGCAGACCATGAGATCAACCGTCTTGGCGTTCCTGTTGGCCCAGTCCTCATCGTCGTCAGTAGCGATGTAAGCGTCTGCGCCGAGAGCGAGGACTTCCTCCTTCTTGGAGGCCTTGCGAGAAATACCGATGACCTTATCAGCGCCGAGAGCCTTGGCGAAGAGAACGCCAAAGTGGCCCAGACCGCCTACACCGACGATGCCCACAGTCTTTCCGGGACCGCAGCCGTTGCTACGGAGGGGAGCGTAGACGGTGACGCCGCCGCAGAGCATGGGCGCAGCGTACTCTGAGGGGAGATGCTCAGGGATCTTCACGACGAAGCGCGAGTCGGTGCGGTTGTAGTCTGCGTATCCGCCGTAGGACTTTCCGATGTCGTCGGGGTAGACGGAGCCGTAGGTGCTGACCATCTTGGGGCAGTAGTTGAGGCGGCCGGCGGAGCACTCGGAGCAGTCGTCGCGGAGACAGCCGCGGGCCTGGGCGCCTACACCGACTCTGTCGCCGACCTTGATGTTTGTGACGTTGGAGCCGACGCGGACAGCTCTGCCGACGATTTCGTGGCCGACACAGCAGGCTGCTTCTGTCAGTACTCTCTGTACTATTGTCAATTGTATATGTGACTTACGGAAAGGTGTCTCGCCCCAGCCGGAGCGCAAAATGTGAAGGTCAGAACCGCAGATACCGCAGTGCGTGATCTTGATGTCGACGTCGTTCTCCTCCCACTTCTTGGGCTCAAAGGTATCCCACTCCATCTTTCCCTCGACGGAGCTGGGATCGCGGCCAAGCCAGCCCTTGAATTCGTAATCGGTAGACATTTTTCTTACTTTTTTCCTCTAGAAAATGAAAAAGCAAACAGTATCGAGATTGTATCGATCAGACCATCTGCGTGAGTTTGCGAGCTATTATATATATCACTTTCACCTCCAAGATTCTACAACCATCCAAGGCCAGGGGAAGAAAAAATAGGTCGGACTCCGCAACGTCATCGAAGACCCGAGAATTTATCAGCGTCCAGAGAACGGTGAGAACCGACGTAATGCTAACTATGGAATGGAGATGGCTATAAACGGAGTTAAATTTTCCATATGGGACTGGACGCGAAAAGGAAGCCATCGCCGTTAGTAGCCCACCAATCTCACTGCTCAGGGCGCACTGTATGGGAAAGGGGCCGGTGACGTCTCCAGATTGAGGCGGGTCTGCCACGAGGGGAGATGCATCGGCGGTTGGTGATTCAATGGAGATGCTAGACTGAATATAGAGTGTCGCTACCTAGGTAAGTTATGGGTCGTGGATGGAGATGTCATTGATCTTTGGTAGAGTCGGACGGTGTTTCTTTTGATCCGAGGGTTGGGTTGGATCAAAGAAAGGTCTGACATCAGCGACCCGTCAGTATCTTGCAGGCAGGAACCCATCATCGTAACTGATCAACCGTTCAAAGCCTCCAGAAGCAGTGAGAAAAACATCAATGGTAAGCAATAAATAGCCCAAGGTCTACGTAGCCTCAGTCTCTACCGCTCAGTAATATCACTCTCCTTCTTTTCTTTCCCTCGGAGTTTACAATTCCCTCGTCAGCCAAGTACTTCAAGTCTTGACCGAGTATTGAGGGTCCGGTCTAATCTCGCACTCTTCACGTAAGAATCCCGATGGCAGGCAGCAGAGCTTACCATTACTACTAGCTTACCATTACTCAACCGCCGGCTCCAAATCGTCTCGGCCAGCTGCCCCAGTTAACGGAGCCCAAGGACCCAGACGATGATTGGACGGGGATCACTGAGGCGAGAGATAGACGGAGACGGCAGAACCGTCTTGAGTCAGAGAGCTTATCGTCAGTCCCCTACTACCCTCCTCATACTCTACTCTACTATACCATACCGTGCATTGAGGAAGACTGACCATTGCAGGCAAACGGAAGGCCCGGAATGAGGAATATGCCAATGTCACCCCCGAGGAAGTCCACACGAATGGAATCCTCATATTCACCACTGCCGGAGAACGTGCCGTTGCATATGCGTTCATGCGGCTCGTTCACATACAACATAGTCTAGAGTACCACCGTCCGGCACTTCTACCTTCACTCATCCGCGGATTCTTAACGCCGTTAATGCCGTGTCGAGCAATGCAGTACACATCGGCATCCCGCCGCAGGGACTATGCTGCGACGATGTGATATCGCCCTGGAACACGCTAGGTCCCTCATCCGCAGACGGCACCTTGGTGAAGCCCTCATGTCCCGAATCATTGAGGCCAACAAAGCTACAAATCGAGATTGAGCATCATCCCTGGGTCGATTTGCTGCCGTTTCCTCACCTGAGAGATGACATGCTAAAGGCATGCATACACGAGTGATGGGATTAATGAGGATGAGTTGTGTATTGATGATATACTGGGATCGACGAGCAGCCAGGGATTGGATGATGCTTATCTGATCGTTTGGGGTGAGGCGCACGGTGGGAGGAGTTGGGAGGTTAGTGTGGGATTCTTGAAGAAATGGGGATGGTTGTTGAATGGCTGTCCTGAGTTGGTTGATTCAACGAATCGATGGCGACAACAAAGAGGAGAAGCCAAACTAAATATTCAGGTCTAGTAACTAACGATGCGATACGGAAATAATTGCGAGAAAAAACGAAGTTATACGAACGAGTGTGAAGAAGGATAAAAATAGAACGAATGCGAGCGAAGACAAGACGCAGAGAAAATGCCAGCAAACAACGGAAAACAGAAATCTTGATACAAGATCATCACTCGGCATCGAGGAAGGGATCATGCGATGGTCTCCCACTGCAATAATCGAGGATTCCCCAGTTCCAATGACAGGTCAAATACCCATCAACAGCGCCAACAGCAACATCTATTACACCAGTGAGCAACAAACCACAAGACAAAGAAGGCAAAACATAGCCAGATCGATACTCGTTCGATGAACTCGGTTCCCAAAATCAAATCATTCTTGCCCTTCTTCAAACCACTCCAGCATCCGCAGTTGAAGTTACTCCCCGTCAACTTGTACGCCGTACACGACCCGTGAAAATTCCCACCACCACCATCATTAGCCATCACCCAAACAACAAACATGTCCAAAAAAATCTCCAGCAAGGGGGTAGATACTTACTTTGCACCACGATACAGCTCTCCCTCCGAGTTAAGTAAACACTTACTCAGCGCCAACCACGTACAGCTATACTTGCCATTCTTAACAGGACACTTGGCGACGAGCCACGGCGAAGACTTGAATCCGGTGAAGCTGTTCTTGCGGGGATGTGTGTCGTCTGCTTTGGCGAGGTAGAAGCGTACGTCTTTGCACTTGTCGTAGAAACCGCCTGATATGAAGCGTGGTGCGACGCGGGAGCGATGATGCCGAGAGAGGTCGGTTGTGTTGAGGGAGGGGGGCGGGGTGGCGAGAGCGCTGAGGGCCAGGGTCAGGAGGAGG
>VYWZ01000152.1:0-24931 GCA_008711595.1 Fusarium xyrophilum | reverse complement strand
GGTAGGTTAGTAAATTTGACCCATTATGGGTACCCAAAACCTACCCTATTTTATTAATAGTTACCCAGTAAATACCCAAATAGCTTAAATAAATTATATTAAATATTTTCAAAAAATTATAAATCTATAACTATATATATATGCATATGATTTTTATTATAATTCTTTTACTTATAAATAGCTATTTTATTTCCTCTTTTAACCTCTTTTTAATACCCAGAAAAAATCATACCCGTTTTGGGGTACCCATAGTGGGTGATTTTTCCTGACCCACCTAACTGGGTACCCAGACCTACCCATGGACCTAATTGGGCGGGCTAACATCTGGGTACCCGTGGGAATTTTAAGCCCTACTCCGCACTAACGTTATACATACTTATCTAGGAACAGGATTCCGGTGTACGTCGGAGCTAGATATGACCACTATCACAAGCTGTCACACATTTCCCATAATGTAGTTGTATCAGGCTATCTCGACAGAATGCATAAATACCATAGTATTGAGCTTAGATCAAATGTTTGTCGATATATCGTCCACATCCCACATCCACGCATTATCAAGCATATCGGTGTCTGATATGTCGAAACCTTCTACACTTAAATCTTCAATCACTGACAGGATTGTGTTGGGGTGTGCGGGATCTCCAACTCCATTTCCATCTCGTATGTTTGACCACAATGGGTCAGGCGATATACCTGACTGCCCTGGGCGGGTTATAGCATATCCGTCCAGGCCAGGAACAAGGCTCATATTGAACATGTTCCCAGTGTCCTGATGCTGGCGACTATTTCTCCCTCGTAATTTAGCATGTAGCTCCAGAATTTGCAAGAGATCGGATCTATAGGCTTGCGCCGGAGCTACGCGCTGTGATACAAACTCGCCAAGGAGATTCATGACCTGGGGCAAGTCCCAAAGCAGCTCATTTGCCGGCCGGATGATATCGATTAGAATCAAAGCGAAGGTTGCTGAAAAGAGTGCATCGATATCATAGGGCAAGAAGATATCTAGACTCAACTCAATAACATACAGTCAAACTAGGAGCTGTCGAACTCACCACATATCATCTGTTGCTTCAGAATTGACATTACCTTGAGGATTTGGACAGCAGACTCGGTGCACATCTTCAGCATCGACTCAAATGGCGACGAAAAGTGGCGAGCATCGGGTGTCGGAGCATTTGATGTTAGAAGAGGCTTGAGAAGTGAGAAAAGAACAGGCCCAACAGTCGAAATCACACACTGGAACCTAATTAGTTCGGAGTCGAATAGTCTTGATGGGGAACATACCTGGTGGAGCAGAAGATGGAGTGTGGCAGACTCGCGAGAAATCGGGTGGCTTGGTTGCTGAACATCTAGCGGTAGATGTTGACGCAGGATAACGTAGGTTTCTGCAATACGAGAAAGAACTGACTTCACCTCAAGAAGGAAATTACGCTGCTGATCATGTACTCGACAGATGGCTGTGAACGTCTAGATGAGCTAGCATTCACACAGTATAGGTCATAAAGCTCACAATCAAGGATCTTGCCCAGATGAGAAGAAAGGATCGCATGGATAGCGAATGCATTTTTCGACTCGTCTCCTGGCTTTGTTTCTGGGAAAGGAATTGAGATGTCGTCGCCTCTCATGACAGATGGACTGCCTAGCATGGCCGCGTACTTCCTGTCGATGCAGTAGACTGTCCACCAGAGACGTCTTTGGTACTCGAAGTTTGAGGATCTCAAAGCTTCTGGAAACCTTTTGTTCAGCACTTTGGTGACCGAAATTCGCAGGGCTTGGCCCAATCTAAGGACCAGTTAGTTAGAGAAACACTGAAGCTGCGCAAACTAACCGTGACATAGGCCTTCCACAGGAGATTGGTCGCATGCATGAACAAAGCAGCCAAACAGAGAACCTCAATTGACAACAAAGAATCCCCTTACAGCATTCTGACATCTGGGATAGCTTCAATGGCAAGTGTGAAGCAGTTCATTCCGGAGGGGGCCCGTCTCAGAGTGTTCTCTGGACTGTATTGGCTTGCCGAAGGCTAGTATAAGTAGCATCTGAATGTGCCATAGGCTTGCACCAATCTCCGAATCTTTGTCGCGGTCATCATAAAATCTCCTCAGTCTTTGAAGAAATACATCTGCATCAAATATGGAGTAGAGAGAACCGATGTGCACAATCACCGTGTTGGTCAAGTATTCAGCATAAGAGAGCTTCGGGAGGGCGATGCTTGACAGATCGAGAGCTATTGGCGGCAGTGCTCGTGTATAAGATATATCCTGTCGTTCCATAGATACGCTCCCAGGATCTACGGTTGGGAACTCCTGTTGAAGAAGGTTGCGGACATTGCGACTAAAGCTGAGAGTTGAGCTGTGCCCAAGGTAGGCTGACACGGTAAGCAAGTCAATTACTCTAAGGTAGGGAACGGCAGACTCACCCGCGTGCCCATAGCGATGGACCTTGATCTGTGGCTCGGAAGTGACAAGAGTATTTGTTAGGGAACTGGACTCCGATCTCTTTTCAAGACTTAGTCAAGGAACAGGAAACATTCACAGTGTGATACATACCGACGGCGTCCTATTTTCTACCCAAGGGGCTCTGTGGAGGATTTCTCGATAGATGTCGTGCATCAAGCTGCATTGATTCAGATGAGAGGGCTTCGGTATTCGAGTCTAGACCTTGGACGGAGCGTGATTGAGCCTCAAGTGACTCGATACGAGCGTGTAATTGGTCGAGGTAACCAAGTCCATCAGTCTTAGCAAAGTTTCATCTGCCTGAACCGCTCACATGCTCTGCTACTTTCTTTTCTTTCTCTTCAAAGACGCAGGTCTCCTTACGTATAATGCATCTTTCACAAGGATGTAGCCCTGAACAGCGAGTCTTGCTGTTGCGGCAGGCGATACAGCTACTCAGCGTCAATTAAATTGACAAGGTATGGAACAAGCTATGAACTGACTGACGCATTGGATATCTTATCACGCTTGCGAGCTCGGGCTCGAGTCGATCGCACGTTGATCTCATTGTCCATTTGTTCGAGTTTTGAACAATAGAGGTCATTTGCATGGATGTCGGAGTGAGGTTCCGGAGGACGGGAATAAGATGGATGATTGAATGTGGAGACGGAACGTTGTGTGACAGACCCACTAAGTTACCCGCTTCCACGGTAGGTACCTAGGCTGCCTGGCTGCCTACCTGGGCTACTGGGGAACTGTTAATCCACTGGAGGCTCTATCGCTTCAAGGCACGTTACGTATCGAGACGAATTCAATAAGCAAAGCGCCGGACGACAATGAAATTGTTTGATTGGAGCGCACTGACCACGATATGTCTAACTGCGGAGAAGGCTTCACTCAACTGCCGCTCAGGGGGAGGAACACTTGGGTTATCGCCTGCAGTCCTGTCCCAGCCTCCTTTTTTATCTACTGTTCCGTACTGCAACTCATCCACTCTATGCAGCAATGATTGCTGTTAAGACAGGGGATGATATTCGCAGCACCAGCTTCTCAAAAGAGACTAACTGGTACCAAAAATGTCAGACACTTGTACTTAACTCTGCTCAATAACTGTAAAAGATTTTTTAGATGCCCTCGGAGATGTTGCGCTCTTTCAGTTACTCTCAGAACCGTCACGCTCTATCATGAATTATCGGGGCAGCGTGTTGCCCCAGAGCAACCGTAGTGCCACTAGAAAGAAGCAAGCAGTGGAGCCCAGGCTGCCCGCCAACCGCCGATCTGCGACCTACGTCTCATGAAACTTCAGCTCAACATCTCCTATTCTGTACTCCGTATATACACGTCTAATACCATACTTCACTTTTCAGTGAATTTCACTCAATCCTTTCATATTCAATTCTCTTTCACTTATAACTGCTTTTCGATACCCCCGTTTTTCTTTCCAGCCAGTTTTGCTTGCTCACGGGCTAACCAGGCTCCAGCTCTGCAGTCTACTCTGTGAAGCAGAAAAACAATAGGCCAATTTCATGAGCTCCAAGGCATCACTCATTCAATTCATTTGCGGGACCTTGCCAGTGCCCTGCCACTGCATCAATAATAATGTCTTCGCGCGCCAGCCACAGTCTCTCATCCACAAGAATGTCACACTCATCAAGACGCCGCGGGCCTCGCGTCAAACCAGACCCTGAGGATAATACTTCCATGCCAGATTTTGGGACTGTCAACTTCAACATTCGCACTGCTCCTCCTGCTCCCTCTAGTTACGGTGGCAGTACCAGCTATATCCCGGCCGATCAGGCCTTCTATCATCATAGATCGGATGCCCGTGAGTGCCCTCCTTCATCTTCTCTCTCAAACGCACACACTGACAAAATTTCCTAAGCAACACCAAGTGAACGCATCACTGAACCTGAGCCTCTTCTAAGGGAACTCAGGATGCGTCCTAACGCAGCAGCCGAAAGTCCAACCAACGTTCCCACGGATGGGAGCTTCTTTCAAACCTCCTTCCAGGACATCGGAAAGAAGCTCAAGGCGTGCAACGACACCCTGGGTGAGCTCCAGCAGCTCGGTGTTGATCACGATGTCCCGCTTCCAGAGCTTGTGCTTGTTGGCGATCAGTCTGCAGGAAAATCTAGTTTGATGTCAGGTCTCGCAAATCTCGACCTACCTCGCAGTGAGGGCACATGTACACGATGCCCGCTCCATATCAGGGTATCACGAAGTCACGATTCCTCTTGCCGTGTATCGCTACGCAAAGCATACTCCTATCAGCCTCCGCCTAGTGGCCGCATTTCAGAAGGGGATGTCACTGACAGAGATCCTTTCTTCCCCTGGCGCAAACTACCATCCAGTGCGACTCATGAGTTCAAGACCATGATCGAACACAGCGAGATTGAAGATGTTTTGAGGTGGGCCCAAATCGCTATTCTCAATGATGACAAGAGTCACGAGCTTTTCATCCCTGGCTCGGGTGCCCTGGCTGTCAACATCCCCATCGACAGAGCCGCTGAAGCAGTTGCCGCAAAGTTTTCACCGAATATTGTTGCTCTCGAGATCAAAGGTCCGAACCTTCCCGACCTTTCTTTCTACGATATGCCTGGCATTTTCCAGAACCCTGCCGACGCAAGCGACGACTATCTTGTTAGTGTTGTAAGAAATCTGTCGAAGGAGTATATCCAGCACCCGTCTGCTATTATTATGTGTTCTATGCCGATGAACAGCGATGCGGAGAATTCTTCAACCTTTGGTCTTATACGTAGACTAGGCGCTCTTAACAGGACAATCGGCGTCTTGACCAAGGCTGATCTGATACCGGAGAATGGCAACCATGAGCAATGGCTTGCCATCATGAGAGGACAAGCTCATGTTGCTGGCCTGGGATATTTCATCACTTCGCGGCCACAGGGCAAAGACCTTGATGAGCTCAAGAAATGGGAAGAACTAGTTTTCGTGGACCATTCTCTCGAGCGATGGCCTGCGTCGTTTTATGAATTTTCGGAGCGATGCGGTGTGGAAAAATTAAAGGATTTCCTGTCGGAAAAGCTTGGGCAAGAATTTGCGAAAAGGTAACCAAAGGAGTTGCTATTCCACACGATATTGGGAACAAGGCTAACGTTCTTCAACCAGTCTACCCCATATCAAGCAGAAGCTAAGACAGCGCCTCAATGACATCGTTGAGCAACTCGAAAGGCTACCAGAACTACCTGACAATGTTGAACTAGAGGTTCAGACCAGTGTTATGGAGTTTGGTGAATTGACCCGAACACAACTCAAGCCTTCCGAGTTCTCAAAGCATTTTGTTCCGCTTCCGGACAACTTTCGCGACTGTCTGCTAGACATGAAGCCCAAATTTACCCTCAAAGATAGCAGTGACATTCCTGTTGTTGATATCTCTGACGATGACTCAGATGCAGGTTCCGTGGCGCCAGCCGTCAACCCCCATACGCCTAGCAAGCGACGGGCGATGGCGCCGCCCACCACTCCTTCTAAACGAGTTCGCATGGAGCAAACCCCGGCAGGGACTCCCTCCCGATCGCTACAGCCTGAAGATAGTAGGGCTAGCGTGGCCGGCTCCCCTGCTCCCCGGCGGCAACTCTTCCCAGCCCCATTTACTCCCTTTAGTGGAGTTGGGCGAGGCTTCAGGACTCTTCGACAAGTTCGTGATGAGATCAAGTCTAAGACCAGAGCTGGGGTGCCTGACATCATCACTGAAGAAGTCTATAACGGCATGTGCCGAGAAGCCATCGAACCATGGTCAGGGCCCATGAAAGCATTTCTCGATCATGTTATGAGCCTCTTGGATGATAAGCTTGATCAGGCACTGACCAAGTCGTTTGCAAGTCTCAATAAACGGTTGATTTTCCGGGAGTGCAGGAAAATTTTGACAGAGTATCTCAACGACCGTCGCAGAGAGACAGCTGGAGCGCTTGATCTCGTGTACCGTCTCGAAACATACGGCCTGTTCACTATCAACCAGGAGGCCTTCCGCAGATATCAAAAGGATGAACAGATTCTCTTAACGCGTTATCGCCACCAAATGCGTATGCAGGCTGCAGGGTATGGGGATGGCCGTGCTCCTGTTCCGTGGGAAAGTCTTACAGAGGAGAAGCGTGTTCTCGACGAAAAGCGACGTGAAAACGAGTTGACAAAACTCGGACCGGACTCCTTCGAGCGGGAGCTGGAGGTGGTAGCTTATGTTAGAGGCTACTACCGCCTTGCAGCGCTGAGGTTCGCGGATGTCGTGGCGCTGCATATTACAAACGGCATGATACCGCACATCCAACAAAATTTGCCCTTCCATCTCGACCGAAAGCTAGGCATTGCTGGAGCCGATGCCAAGAGTGTTTACGAGAGACTCATGGAGGAGGATTCCGACACCGCAGCCAGGCGGGGAATACTCAGGGGAGAGCGCGAGAAGTTTGTGCGGGCTCTTGACAGCATCGAGGAACTGGAGCGTGGAGCTGGCAGTAGCACCCTTTCGGAGGAAGAAAATGATGACGACGACATGGACGATGTCCCCCTCATGAGCGGTGCACTCCCCGCCGAGGAGATTTGAAGTGTTTTGCCATCACATAAGCTGTTTTTACACCGATGTGGTATGACTTGTCACATTTACTACAGTTGATCATCAGCAGCTGTTGGAGAAAGGTTTGAATTTAGAAGGTTTATTGGCGTGTAACTGGACTGCTGTCTGTTCGCTTTGTTACAATTTTTGCTAGGGCAAGGAAAAGTATTGATCACGAGTCGACGGAAACTCGAAGACGTGTGTGCGGGAAGCTGCTTAGGTCCTTACGTGTGCGGGCAGTGGAAATGGTCTGTCAATCAACCACGTCGGTAAGGGAGGCCTCGCGGGAAACCCTGTAGTTCTAGCTCATCTGGTCATTTGCTGTGTATATCATCAAAAGAGTCACGTAGTAGCAAATGACAATTGCATTCAGAGATTGGAGTACAAGACTGTCCCGTTCCCGATTCTGGAGGATCAAGCTGCATCACACGGCAAAATTAAGGTGACTAGGAGAATCTAGAATCTCAAACCGAGATACGGAGTCTGAAGAAATCTATTGATATCCGGGAAGTGACAGGTACAGGCTAAACTCAAATGCACGGCTCAATAGAAATGGGAATGAAAATAGGGATACCGTTGGTACTCTCGCTAGCAGGGCGATTCCATTGTAGGTACAGAGTAGCCCCCTGTGAAGCTAACATGAAAGTGGCCAGCCACAGCCGTTGAACCAACTAAGTTACCAGTAATTAACGATGATTGGATACCTTAGTGTCGTCCAACAGAGGAGGTTTGGGGCACCCAAGCTAACGCAGGTGCCACTTATTGACCTCGTGGCAAGAACGCGGGGACTACGGAGTACTACAGGAAGGAGGGGATCATTCAATCCTTCATTGATGGGACCTCAGGAAAGAACCTTCCCCGAGGGTCAGGTCTTCCCTAAACTGATGGAGTGTGACCTCGAGATCTTTTCAGCTCGCCTTCTCCATTTTAGCCTGTCTCATTGTAAACTCGGACTCTTCAAACCTCTTACCAACAAATTCTTCGGCTCTAACCTCCACTCCGGTTATTTCGCATTGCATCTTGAAGATGGTGTGCCTTCATTTCACGACTTTAGATTAAGGTTACAACGGTGTGCCTCCTTAAAAGAGCAACTAACTAGGATACGATACTTTGTGCGGCGCCGACGGAGGCAATCCCAACCGTGTCAAGGGTCAATTCTCCTGTTGCACGATCCTGCTAGTCCCCAATTGCACCAACAATGCAGACAGACCTCAGCCGACAAACAATATCATGCTCTCTCAATTAAGCGGCGATTGACAATGCATCTGGCCTTGGTCTGATGATACTCTTCAAGCTTGATTCATTCTTGGCCCGTATGCCGACAACCGAAAACCACCTCGCTCCTCGGCGTGCTGATCGACGGGTCTGCCAAGTGAGAGCACGTTCGGCCCCATTCAAGAACGCTACCGAGACCTAATCCACTCGATTTTCTTCTGGGGCTCCAGGGCATCTTCTCCAGATTTACCGAATAATATTCGGATCCCGGGCATTCCAAGGCCCGGGAGCAACCGAAGATCGTGTAGTTTATTCAATATCAAGTCCACTTTGATGTTCAGAACCGTGAAAGACAAGCGACAGACGCGGCCCTGATATCCGATAGGGCGCGTTTTTAGCCTCCTCGTGCGAAGCACAATCCTACCCAATCCAGCCTATAACCCGAACAAGCAGTTGTCGGGTGACACCTCATTGGCTAGACCCTGAAACCCTCTGGATGGTGACAAGTGTGAAGGATGAAACCAGTCTGGGAGTTACACCACGGCCTTTGCTTTTTGGCTACTGCTAGGCTACATCAAGCCATTTCTCTACAATACAGAGGAGTGTCTAGCGGGCAACGACTCCCGAGGTCAAACTCCGGTTCTTTGACCCCAGACCCGCTTACCTCGGTCCCCTTTCCCCAGTCTATAGCCCCAGACTCTGCACGCTCCTCCACGTGGTCCTGGCAGAGAAGAGCAACAATGGGTGATGAATACAAATCTATTTCCCCGGCTGCAATATCGTCCCTAGGCCTTGGCCTGTGGGTTACAGGGATGAACAGCACCTATATGAACTTGACCAAGCGGTGAGGGTTACATCGAACAATCTAGACTTTTAACTCTAGTTGCCCAGAGTGGGATACATCAAGGGTATTAAGTTCGACGAAAGGCATCAGCACCATATTATCGCAGAATCCCGATGCTTGTACGGAGTACGACTATGTGATACAAGTAGGTCGTTCAAATAAGCATAGGGTGAGGAACGTTTCAGGAGTGGCGGGTGTCAAGTTCCTCTATGTTAAACCCGTCATGCGGGTCCAATCTCGAGGAATACGACCATGTTTCAACCCCGCAGCCGTCGAAGCAGCGGCGTACGATTGCTTTGCGGAAACAGCTCTGAAGAATTAGGGAAATGACCGAAAAATCATTTGGGTTTCTTGTCCATCACACCACCATCGCGCTTGTTGATCAAAACGGTCGAGATGAGTGGCATGTACGGGATAATAGTCTCCTTGCGGCCCAGCATCATGGACTTCAGCCATAATTAAAGGTCGAGATTACTCGAACAAGCGCTCAATCAAGCTTGATTGGCGGCTAAGCCCTTCATCCAGCACTCCTCCCCGGTCGATGTGCTCCTGCTGAGTAGACCCCTCCGGGGCCCAGACGAGCTCGTCTCAGCGTTGATCTACCGAACCTACTCACTGGTGCATTTTTTGTATACCTGAGTTAAGCTCACCCCAGACAGAGTAGCATTCGAGCGACTCAATACCTAAACGAGCTGTCCAAGCCTCCATAGCCGTCTTTCCGTCCCGGGTGATCCCAAAGCACCATCTCCGGCTCATAACTCCACCTCGCTGTGCCTGGTGCATGCTCCGGCCCTAATGCACGAATTATTGTTCATGGGAACTCGACAAAACTATCCCGGTATCTGGAGCTCGACGGCGACAATGCACGGGGTTGACATGACCGGGGTGGTTCGAGTCGTTGCTGCTGCTGCTGCTACTCAAGATGTTATCTCTATAAGAAGCAGTGTAAACCCGGGAAACCCTGAACTTTTTTTTTTTACTCGGCCATCTCTCCTCACGAGAAGCATCACTACCCCATACATTTGGCTATTTTGATTCAACTCAGCACGTCATTGATCAACTGTTTCAAGCTCACAATGGCTCTGCCAAAGTTTCTACAGCCTATCGGCTCCAAGGTCCCAGACCATAGCGATAGGGTACCGCTCGATATTGTCCAAGCCGAGGCTCCCAGGTTCGAGAAAGTCATCTGGTACAAGGAGCCTCACTTGCGTAAGCTTTACTTCCTCATTGTCTTTCTGTTGATCGCCTCGGCTACCACTGGATACGATGGTATGATGGTTAACACCTCTCAACAAATGGACAAGTGGAAGGAGTATTTCCCCGAGGAGAAGAACGAAAGCAAGCTCGGAATCCTTACCAACATGTGCAATATTAGTCCCATCGTCTCCTTCTTCATCGTCCCCTACCTTGCCGATGATTGGGGCCGAAAGCCCACTATCATGCTTGGCTGTGTTATCATGATCACTGGCTCTTTCGTCTCCGCATTCTGCAATGGCTACGGCAGTAAGTACCTTTTCGAATCATTCTTTCAAGTATATCAATTAATTCCTTCAGTGTACATGGGTGGCCGATTTGTTCTTGGTTTCGGCAACTCTCTGGCGCAAATGTCCTCGCCCATGCTTCTCACTGAAATCTGCCATTCCCAGCACCGTGATCCTCTTACAGCTGTCTACAACTGTCTATGGAACTTGGGTTCACTCAGTAAGTACCAAAACTCCCCAGAGGTTGCATCGTCTCTGACCATCTTTAGTCGTTTCCGTTGTCGGTTGGGGCACTGCTTCCATCAACGGTCACTGGTCGTGGCGATCCATTACCTTCATCCAGGCTGTCCCTTCCATCATCCAGCTTTGTGGTATCTAGTGAGCTCCTGAGTCACCCCGTTTCCTCATCAACAAGGACAAGCCAGAGGAGGCTCTCAAGGTTCTTGCCAAGCACCATGCTGGTGGTGATGTGAATAACGCCACAGTTAAGTTCCAGTACCGTGAAATCAAGGAGACTATCCAGGCCGACAAGTCCGTCACATCTACCCGATACATCGATTTCTTCAAGACAAGTGGTAACCGGTGGCGTCTTGCCATCATCATCTCCCTCGGTATCATTTCTCAGTACTCTGGTAATGCTCTCTTCTCCAACTACATGGATGTCATTTACGAGGGTGCTGGAATCAAGGAGCAGCACAAGAAGCTTGCTGTAAGTCTCGTTCGTGGTACGGTTCAAGTATTCACTTTACTAACTCTCCTCTCTTTATAGCTCTCTGAGGGAAAGACCATTCTCGATCTGTCCCTCTCCATTGGTGCTGCCTTCATTGTCGATAAGATCGGACGTCGTCCTCTTTTCCTTAGTGCCATCTCTGGCATGGCCTTCGCTTTCGTCCTCTGGACCCTCACCGGTGGCATTTACGAGAACTCCCAATATAAGACCCCTCCCACCGAAGAGCAGCCTGATGGCGGTGTCGCTTACTCCAACACTGGTGCTGGCTTGCTTTCGTTTGGCTCTTCGGTATCTTCTACGATATCGGTTTCTTCGGTCTGCTCGTTGCCCACGCTCTTGAGGTTCCTCCCTTCCACCTCCGTGCCAAGGGTATGATGATCATGAACATTACTGTTCAAGCCACCCTTGCCATTGGAAAGTATGTCATGTCTCAATCCCCCAACGATGTAAACTCAGTAACTAACAAACAACAGTCAAACCGACAAGCTTGCGTGGAACAACATGCCCATTCATTGGAACTTTATGCTTTTCTATACCCTTTGGGACTTTTGCGAACTCATCTTCGTCTGGTACTTCTACGTCGAGACCAAGGGACCCACCCTCGAGGAGATCGCCCGTATCTTCGACGGTGACGATGCTGTTGCTCACATCGATCTGGCTCGGGTCGAGAAGGAGACCAACCTCACTCGACACGAGTCAAACACTTTCGAGGACTACCCGCCTCCCAAGTCGCTTGCTTGAAGCAATGCTATATGATTTCCGGCACGACTCTTGACTATGCTCATACAAAACAGTTGTACTGAGACGGCCTCTGCGACTTTTGACAGAAGTTTTTCCAGCAAGCGTGTTCTGATGTAATAGGGATGGACGGTATCTCAACAGACTGAAAAGCAGAAAACGAACAAATTATACTTTCCGGTCGTTGTTGCTAGGTTCTCTAAATTTTATATCACTCTTCTCAAATCTTGTGCCAGATTATTGCAAGTTCTGTGATCAGGTAGACAGACTCTAGGCAATCAGCCAGTGCTGTCGATAGAATAAGAAGGAAACGCTATACAGATTGGACCTCCGAACGTCAACAGACCTTACGACAAGAGATTATGTACGTTATATTTCTGATCATGTACGTCAGTATCACTATCACGCTCTAATATACCCCAAACATACGTGTGTATAAGTCTACATCCAGTTTCTAGCAAGTCCCCATGGCTGGGCTCCAAGTGAATGTTTATTGAATGCATCAATGCATAAAGTCGCAGTCACTGAAACATACCAACAAGGTTGATCACAAAATCCAAGGGCAAACTGATCGATCGCTTCCATGCGGTCTTCGTAATTCATAACTAGTCCATCATGGGAGCCCACAGCATGGGTCCAGTACAGATGTTGTTACGTGCGAACGACCTATAGCGATCAATGATATCGGTTCGGTCCATGCCCGCGCGTTGGCTTCCGAAGCTGTAATGAGCGGCAACACCTCGTCCATCGGCAACGGCATCCGTAAAGTCTGTTAACAAAACTACCGGCCGTACAATTTAGAGTGTTTTACTTACGTCGTCCTAGCGCACGCGGCACGTTACATGAGAAGTGGTTCTCATCATCGGCCTCGATCGGCTTGGCTCGGTTGATGTCCCTTCCTAACAAGGCAACAAACTGGATGCCCATTCGCTCGTATTGGAAGTCCCATGTTCCGAACCTGTAGGCGGACAGCTTCTTCTTCCATAAGTTTTCGAAGAAGCTGAAGTGTTCTTGTGCGCCAATGGTCCACTCAGTCCAGCCGCGGCCCATAGCTTTATACTCTGTCGCCTCGATGGGAGTTTTGTCGAGGATGTGATCTTTACCGCCCTTGTCGAGAGGGAGCCAGCGATGAGTGGTGTCATTGTGCTCCCAGTTCTCGAGAGAGAATCCCTCGGGGCCGTTCCATGGGGGTAAGTTGGAGGGATTCCAGTCCAGCGGCTTCTGGCCAGATTGTTTCGAGGGCATAGCCTTTCCTTCGCCGTCGACCTCGGGGAGATAGGGCCTGATGGCACCCAGGTTCCAATGAACCCAGCTGAGAAGGGGTTGGTTGACGACATTGGCTGAGACGATGTAGTACTCGGGATGGTCGAGTCTCTTTTTGACAATCGATGGAATGACAGTATCCTCCATGAAAACCTACAAAACGTTGTCATTACTGGTTTCACAGGAATCAAGCATGAGCGGTGAGACTTACGATATCGTCGTCAATCTTGACATACATAACATGATCCTCAACCCGGTCGTAGGAGTTCCCAAAGCCACTTGAAAAGTTGTCATCGCCTGACGTCTCAACGGACCACTTCTCGTACGAACTCTCGCTTTCCAAGAGTTTCTTCAAGAGTGCAAGGTCCTGGGGGTCTTTGGTTCGTTCCACAAAGATGACGCCATCAAGCAAGCCGCCATTCTTGGCAAGATTGCGCTGTTGATGTTAGTCTGATGTTACCAAGTCGGCGGGGACAAAGTGCACCTTGAGATAGCAATCAAGAATCGATACCGATTGTCGTCTTCCGTAGAACACAAGACCCATAATCTTATCAACGCCCTTGGGCTTCGACCAATGTACCAGATCTTGCACACTTTCTCCGTCTGATGACCAGAAACGATCGAGGGTTCCGTTTATGCCGGCGATTGTTGGTGCTTTGGAATCGAGGGTCGCAGGTGGTCGTTGCTCCATGACAGGAAGTTTGACGGCGACTAGATCCCGCTGTCTCCATACCAGGGTTGACATCATCAACATTAGTAGGATGGCACATAAGCCGACGTGGCCTCGCGTACAGTTCAGCGCCCGGGCAGCAGCCCTGGAGTATGAAGTCGGCAAGTCTGATGTCTTCATCTTGTGAGTTGGCTTCATCGGATAAGACAGCTCAGTGTAAGTGAATCATTGCGTGCGGGAAGCTTGATATCTAAGTAGTCAGGCAAGGTTGCATGTGCCTAAGAGACAGAGAGATTCGAGAACCACGAGCAGGAACTAGGTTCAGCGGTCCCGACTCTGGGATTCCTGTCGTTTAAGGAACAGTCGACGATAGTCCAGAGGGGTCCAGAGCCGGGTGTGACGCCTTTGGTGACAATGATCGAATTTGGACAACACGCTCGACCCAATGAGGCTGGTTGCTCTACGATACACGGCCCACCGGCACAGCCTGGGTGGTACAGACCTCGCTCGGTGTATGCAACCGTCGTGAAAGCCATGCGCCTCATGATGATTGGCCTCCTGGCGTTCAGGAACAACAGAGAGGAGTATTCGGGCGCCTGGCATCGGCATGGCCGTCGATCCGATTCGTAGGCCGGATATGGCAATGTGGGTAGCAAGAGTTGTCATGGTTGACCCCAAGGTCGGACAGACTTACAGACCAGACAATGTCTAGAATGCCTGTTAGATCAGGGGATAGCAAAGACGCGGGCTAGTCAGAAAAACTTCCACTTCCTGTCACATAAGCTGGCACCCGGACGCTACTCCGTACACCTCCTCGCGTCTTGCCCCGTCAATCAGAGAGCCGATTGCATCAGCTCTCGCCCCGGAGTGACAGTAAATGGGTCAGAAGGACTTGGCGGTCAAGCATCTCTTCCAGGTCCCTGCAGGTATGCAAGTCCAGGCAGGTCGTCTATCATATCGTGCTTTGTTGGTGTACGGATAGTCTCATCATCAACATCATCGTACGATGAGTGGCAAGGAAACACATCCTTGAGACATTCAGTAGATAGACACTTGTGGCTAGTTACGCATGCTCGTAATATCCGAGACATCTCACCTAGTTTATCAGACAGGCTATACGATATTGGTGATGGCGAGGCGGGGCGGGGCTTTTTTTTTTTTTAGTTAATCGATAGAACGGATACGGTATCCGGATCTGAGGACACGCGTTACGACAAAGAGCATCTGTTGGCTGCCGCGAATACGTCGTCGTATCTTGCAACATGGTGTTTCCAGGGTCCAAAGCTTCGGACATGATGCATTCATCATCAGGGTCTTTTGGAAGTCGACATCTTCAGCCAGTTCGGTGACTCGCAGTGAAGATCGTTGTTGTCGAGGTTTTGGCGATGATCGCATTCCCGATCAGTCCTTGCAATGTCATTATCCCTCCCTTATTACTGACAGTTCCATTTCCGTAAATCTGAGCGATTTTCAACTTGATCGTCCAGCCGTTCCAGGTCAAGACGAATGGTTTCCCTGATAGCATTTATTGTTAGTCCCTGGTGCGTGGTTCCGATATGGAAACAGAGAACTTGGTATTCAGTCTAGACTGTGTCACTATCAGCCTAATAGACATAGGCTTCTCGTGGCCCCGTAATTGATCGAGAAGCGCCCAAAGAGACTTTGTGTTCCATGGTCCGGGCCTTGGACTCGATCGTTGATTCAGGGTCTTGGACCTGCCCAAGTTCTAGGCTGGTACTCTGTAGACTGGCGAAGCTGGGAAGCCGCTAACTAAAGTGAGGGCTGGTTGCACGTAGGAAGCTGCCGCTGGAACGTGAATATGAAGCCACCATTCCAGTCGCTCGCTGGTTCAGGCCTTCTTCTTTATCGCGCAATGGCTTTCGGTATGGTTACTCTGTACACTGAGGTTTATCAGGGACTGCCTGACGTCTTTCAGAAGTGCTCGTGCAGAAGTAATGCTACTTTGCTTGTCAACAACAACAAAACAGCAGAATGAAATCGACACGGCACCAAGCACTTCAAATAAAGTATCGATACAAGAAGGCTAACATTTACTTACTGCATTAAATACTGATTACATGTCCGCATCATAACCTTCCCACCATACGCTGGCCCAGAATACCAAAATCCCAAAATAGACACTCCACCAGTTTTGAACTCAAGGAAAGGTATACGCTCTATTCAATCGATTCATCACCATCGAACAGACAGGGGTGACCGAACTTTGTTTGCTGCTCGGCGCTCAGCATTGGGAGCCTCTGACGGCGACGCATCCACTGTCACAACCACGGTGTGATAAACAGTAGCGATGCTCGTAGAGACTGCAGCTGATTCGCATCCGGTTGGTTCGGCGCCATGGACCTCGGTGTAGACATCACCGTTGCCGTAAGTGCGGATCTTGGTGTATACAGGGACGTTGCTGTCGTAGTTGCCACCTCCGTCCTGGCCCTCTGTGTTGGTAGGATCTCCATACTGGCCCTTGTTACCATCACCGCCATTGTCGTAGCCAGGGTTGCAGGGCTTTCCGTCCTCCTTTGTGCAGGTCGAGTCGCCAGTCTCCGCATCATAAACAATGACCTCGACCTCAGCCTTACCAGTGTAAATGGCAGTCCTGGTGTAGGTCTCGCAGTCGTCCTCTGTTGTAGCAGCGGTTCCATACTCGACCGGAGCAGTCAATGCGTAGGTCTGATCAACCTCGACAACAGTAGTAATACAGTCGCCGTTCTCCTCGGTGATAGTGCTGACGGTCGGCTCAGGCTTGACCATGACGGTATAGTACTTGCCACCTTGCTGGATGGTCTTGGTGACAACGTAGTTGTTGATGTTCTCAGCTGTGATGGTCTCGACAACCTTGTTACCGTTCTGAGTCACAGTCTCGGCAACCTCGTACTGATCGTTGCCGGTAACGGTCACTGCCTCTTCGTGGCCGCTGTCTTGGGTGATCGTCTTGATGGTAGTGTTGTAGCTGCCATCCGTGTATGTCAGAGTCTGGATCTGACCATCCTTGACCACAGTAACCGTGTGAATGTTGTCGGGATCCTTCTCATAGCCACCATCGCCACCAGCGATCTTAGTAGAAACTCCACCATTGTAGCCAGGAGAGCCAGCACTAGGCGCAGGGTAGCCGTTGCCGATGGTAACTGTTTTGGGGCCGGGATGGCTATCAGTCTTCTTGGTGACCATGTGCTCACTCGTCTCTGTTTCCGTCGCAGTCACAGTCACAGCCTTTCCAGGACGGGTGACGGTGATAGTCTCAATGACTGGCTCAACTGTCGCGCCCTGGCTGATGTATACAACCTTGGTTTGAGGGTTTTGGTAGTTCTGGGTGATAGTAACAGTCTTTCCGGGACTATCTTGTTCTGTAACGGTAACAGTGTGATAAGAACCGTTGGGATCTGAGACAGTGACAGTCTCGTATGGCCCAGAGGTCTTGGTGACGGTCACCGTGTGAGAACAATCCTTGGGCTCGCTATCGAGTGAGCATGGAGGGCATTGAGCGATGGTGTCTCGCGGGTACAACCAGTCGAGGCGTGCCTGAGCTAGGGGCACCAAGGCCAGTGCTGCCAGAGGGGTAAACCGGACCATTCCGAGACAGAGAAATGAAGATGAAGGTGAATCAAGGTCAAGGGACTAATGCGTAAGCAAAGTTTGACTGAGAGAGGAGGAAGAGGAAGAAGGTGTCGCTTGTTAGAATGGAAGGGCTGATGATGATCAGAACGTGTTCAGTTCAATGCGAGAGAGACTCATCCTTATAGTTATCATTTTCAGCGTCCACCTTGACCTGAACCTAGGGCCATGACGATATCATCTCAAGGGACAACATTGGCAAGAACTATTGCTGAGGACGTAGGCAATAGCTGCGATCGAAGGATATCTTCAGGCGAGGTCAATCCATTATAGAGAGACATTGGCAATATAATAGACATTGGTGTTATCAATCCCTTGGATGAAGCGGGCCAGGGTTTGTTCAGACAAGGCTTTACTGAAAGGCCAAGATGTGAAGGGGTACACACTGGAAGAGGAGCGAGCTCGCTGTTGTCAGCACGCAAACTATACAGCGGGGTTGGCCAGGGCAAAGTCAAGGATGAACTGGAAGACGCTAGCTGGTCCTGATGCCCTTGACGAAAAGCATTGAGAAAAAAATGAGACACCCAAATATTGATGCTCCCTTACCCCGGGTATACAATGTCAAGGGAGTAGTACCAGGGGAGCGTCAGAGACGAGTACGAATGGGCGTTGGGCAAGGTTGCAAGTGTGGTCGGTCCTTCGCAATATACCCTACTGCCATTCTCGCTTCGTGCATCACCTTGGCCGCGTCCTCAGCATTAGGTGATCACCTGTTTTTGTCCTTCTTCATTGGTGAATGAAGTTTATTGTTCGTTGTTGTTGGTCCCAGCAATATGGATATGGTGGCGAGCGGGCCGTTGTTTACCCGATGCAGCCTCGGGTTCCCGAAGATTGACCCACTGAGCGAGTAACGTAAGTTACGTCGTGAAGCAGGCGCGCCTCACGAAGAACGCAATCGCGAAGTCACGGGCCTGTACGACCAAGCCGCTACAACCTTCCACGCTCCTCCTCAACACTTCTGTTCCTCGCTTCCAGGCCATGTTCTTGGGACAATAACCGACTTTTTGCGACAGTACGCCACATCTAGTACGCCTTACGATCTGTTATGTGTACCTGAGACTTTCGATTACCCACGCAATAATGGGAGCTTGCGCATCATGTTTGGGAAGGGGTGATGGTGATAACTACGATGAGGTGTGTTATCAAGCGAGCTTGCGATCATGGTTCTCGCATCAATATCAGCAGGACCCTTTGCTAATGCTTTGCCTGTTAGGAGGAAGAGAATCGCCTTCTCTACGATGATGCAAGCGGTATGCAATACGGTAGCTTCGGGGACCAAGCTATAAACGGAGAGAACGATACACTCGAAGCTCAGCGAGAGAACGAGGCACTTCAACGAGTGATAGCCAAGACGTCAGAGTACGTTCGTGAGATCAGGGGGCCTTGAAGGATGCTAACCTAGAGCGATAGCAATATGGTGGACATCTTTGACATCGCTCCGCAGGAGAACACAAATCGTGGAGCAACGACACCTTTCGCCTACGCTGGTCAAGGTGCACGCCTTGCACGATACCAGCATCTCGTATCAAAACTCAGCAACCAGGGTGACAGCAACTCTACGAGCGGTGTCAGAGTCGACTGGCTTCCGGAAGACGAGACCATAGAGATGCAAAAGAACGGTCCAGCTAGCATCAAGACTCTCGAGAGCGATGAGGGGCCTCTTGTGGGGACCTTTGCAGATGCTGCGGCGGCAATGCAGTAACAACGGCCTTTGAACAGAGGAAGCTCCCTTCGTTTACAATGCGGGACATGAAGCTGAAGGCCCCAATAGTGGGGAGTCAGCAATTGCGACATGCAATATTCGCGATACACGACTGATGACGATACACACGATACGTTTGGTGTTCAAGACCGCTGCGATTGCCCCGATCTGAATCATCACCCCCTGGTGGCTCAAATTGGATGAGGTTCATCCCGGTCTGACCCTCGCTGGCCATGTCGGCGAGGTGGCTAGGACAAGAATGAGCGGAAAAAAAAATTATCGCTTATTTACCGACCCATTGTCTTCATACTAACCTCGACTAATACGGTCTTTGTGACCAATTTTCCGGTTGCTGCTCATTTCGTTGAAGCAGTGGAACCCTTCGGCGGACGGAGTTGTCGTTGCATAGAGCCTGATGAGCACTCAACACTCGGTGCAGACCTGCACTTCTATTGTTATCTCTTCATATCTTTTCTTGGTTTTTGGTTTTTGCCGCCCGTCTTTTGTGCAGACTTCTTTGATTGTTGTGGGCAGGAAGTGGACTTTGTACAAGCAGACACACCCAATCGAATTTTACAGAAATTCCCCCCTCGTCTTATTGAGCTGGGTCTTGGAACGAAACCCTAGACAGTCTAGCTTCAAGACCCTCGTCTCGTCATCGATTCGTATCATCGGCCTTTCTCTCGCAGCCTGCCGCGCATCAGAAGCACGAGCGATGAGCTAGAGTCAAAACCCGTCAGTCCACAACGCAAGCGTGACTTGTCGAGAACCGAGAACACCCATTTAGCATCAGACACGTGCGTTCCCCTCACGCTAGCTCACACCGAATCCGAGGTGGCCCGGCAGTCAGTGGGGTGGCAATAGACGCTAGACCAGGGGAGCAAGGTCAAAGAATCGAGAGGATGGTGGTCATTCCTTTAGCTTGCCGTCGGCCCTTGATTTAGTTTTCCTCCGGCTTCGGCTCGCACCGTTGATGGGCGGCTTGCATGGGTCCCCATCCACTGGGGAGGTTTCGATGGATCTCTTTCGTCAACTTGAACAAGATCCCGCCCACGTCCCAAGCCTCCGGGATTTGTTTGTGAAAATGTCTGTCATGGCCCAGCCCGCCACCACGACACCATGGAGACATGGAACGGGGAGCCGCTCTTGGAGCGATCTGTACGCTGAAGAAGACAAATGAGAGGGACCCCCGGAATCTATCCATTCCATTGGGTGAGGAAAGCCATATTGTCGGGAAGCAGCCCTTCATAGCCATCGGCTCCAGGAGACGTTAGGCCCCTGAACCCCGTTTAGAACAGGGCTCAGCTTTCTGTTGAACAGGGGACCGTTCATGCTAAGGGTTTCTGAGGAAGAAGGCTACATACTCCGTCCTACAGTCCACTCGTTGGAAGGGTTGAAGCTGTTCTTTTCTGCGTGCGAGGAACTTGACAGACGTTATGGGCGCCGCAGGTCAGTTTGGGACGAACAGGGGTCCCATTAAGGTCAAGGTGACCAGAAAGGCGGACAGCCATGAACTTGACCAGTCAGATACGATATGAAATGTGTTCATGGGTTTAAATCCCATCGGCTTTTCCTCATGTCGTTGGTAGGTCTTGTGCAGGTTGGACAAGCAAAGCTCGCATTACGAACTAGTCACATGCTGCTGCTGCTCACCGTAGCCTCTTCTCGAACCTTTCGGTGGGCGGGCAGCCCTGTTCAGATATGCAGACCGCATTCACGAACCGAACGCCTGCAATCATGGCATGGCATAACTAACTGGCTTGTCAATCGAGTCTGAGCCCTGAAAACTACCATGTCTCCACCTTTCGCTCTGGTTCACAGGGCTACGTCTTTGCACCTAAACGCTTTAATCTATCCTGCTCAATGTCATATATGCCTGGTACTGCATAATTGCTTAATACTCGCTGAGTTTTGAGGCCCCCATGCTATTACCTCGAAAGCGACTCTGACGATGGTGTTGACCGCAAAAACTTGCTAAAGGTCTATATTACTCATGATTGGCAACTCTGCCACGTCCAGCTCCAGATTTTGCAACGTCGATATTCATCCCCGTATCGCATTTCGTCACCGTCCGACTCCACGATGCCGCCCGCAAGCTCCAGTTCAATTTCCGCCATGATTACAATGCCTTCCCGTCAACTCCTATCGGTCGATTACCCATAACGGAACTTTTAGAAGCATAAGCTCTACTCTACTCTACGTCCGAAGCGCCGACCAAAGTCGCACGCACAGTCCGTACTGCCACCTGTGAATGAACAGTTGGGGGCGGGAAAACAGCCCAGATGATCTGAGACATTTGAGGTGACCTGGAGACTGGAGCCACGATGCCTCTGGTGTTGTTCTCTAGCACCTGCTTCCGCATACCCTCATCCCTATTCGTTGACCAAGGGCTTGGGGTTATCAAAAACATATGCCCTGAAAACTTCGATAAGCAAGGGTATATATGCATTTTTCGAATGGTTTCCGCTGCATAGGTACATCTTTTGCGGTTGCGCTTACCTGTTGTGTTTCCTCAATCGATATCTCGTCTCCTCACGTCATCCATTGTCCTCTCTCTCCGACCCGTCAACATGGATCTTGATGTTGAAGCCAGTCTCCCCGAACGTTTCTAGCTTCCAATTGGCTGTCGTCATCACACGAGCTATAGAAGCGGCGTCTCCGTTCTCCGATCGACATGTAACAAGGAACTGAACTCTCATGGCTTGTTCATGGCCCACACCCCAAGCTCCGTCTGCCCATGCATGATGATGGCACTGCCACCCTCCCCCTTCTGCAATTCCTACTGCATGCCGTGCCATAAAGGCCAGGGCAAGAGAGCTAGATGCTGCTATGCCTTCGTGTTGAAGGCCTTTACACCACTTTGAGTGCTGACCTGCAACATAGAAAGAGTATGGCTTTTTTTTTCAAGATAACACACGTTACATTGACCTATTGACCACACGGTTCGCACCTGTGGGTATGAAGAAAGATATAAACAAGGACCTGGCAGCGTCTGGGTCCGGCCCACAGATGCCCTCTGCATGCCCCAGCTGTGGCCCTGAGGACTTCTTCGTTTTGGATCCTCTCGTCCTGTCTCTGCCTTGCCCCTCTCCCTCACACAGGTCCCATGATAATCCACCAATATACTGAAACTGTTGGAAGAGAGAAAAAAGAGCAATTTGTCTGTTCTTACAGACGAATGAAGTGTAGAAAGGTAAGGATAAAGGAGAAAGTATTCCACCGCAAAGCCATGCTCATAAGAGAGTTTGTTTTCACCTCCCTGTCTCCTCTTCTTCTCTGCCCCTCTTCCTCATCATCCCTTCTTGGCCGAGCTCCTTCTTTCGGCATCGACCGCAGCATTTTTCGTTTCTGGGCCGTCCAAACATAAAACAAGGTTGTCATAATCGTCATTATAGATGCGCTGGTATCCCTGGTCGGTTTCCGCAATTTTGTATGAAGCTAATACTTCAACCCTACTGTTCCTTCGCCATTGTGTACATCAGCTCGCCCATTGTCGTCGTTAGATATATCGCTCTTGGCATCTCGTCACTTCACTGCAATAGTGGGTTAGCCACTCAGATTCTCTCTCTCTCCTCACCACACACAATGTTCGTGCCCATGCCCATGCCCGTGCCTGTGCCCCCCGACACCCACAGACCACGGCATATGCAAGAAGCACAGCACCAACATCACTGACCAAGCACACACGCCCCTCACCCCCCTTTTTGGGCTTCCCGTCCCTCTTTTTCCCTTGCTTTGGGACTTTTTCTTCCATGTGCCCTCGGCTCAGTTATGCCTCCAGCCCTTTTCCGTCCGTATCTCTTGCTCGGGCTCGGACTCTTCACTCAATGCGAATAGACATAAAGGAAAGGAAAAAGGAAAAGGAAAAAGGAAAAGGAAAAGGAACATCATGCTTCAAACTCACCTGGCCAAGGGATTGTAGCCTGTGATCATGCTCTTCTCTCATACGATAGATCTGACCAAGGACTTCTTGCATCTCAACACACGTTCGCTCGATGGTGGCATTTCGGTTGCCCTCCCTCTGCCAGCGCTGGACGTCACGGTACATCTTGTCATACCTGCGCTGCTTTTTCTCTGTGTCGTGGCAGAGCTTGCAAACGTCTCTCTCGTCCCTGGTTTCGTAGACAAGCTTCAGGCCGCAAGTTTCGCCCATGCGGTATTCTTTGTTGCACTGCTGACGGAAGTGCCCCCAGCGCCAGTAGCCGCATGCCCAGCGGGTTTGGTCAAAGTAGCACATGGCTCAGTGGTTTCGAGTGTTGACGAGAGACTTAGTGGCGAAATAGTCGAGGCGATAAAATCAGGGTATCTCTAACTAACTCGACAGAAGAGGAGAAGAAGCGGGAACACCGAGGGCGGAGAGCGGAGTTCCAGAGGCGAACTCGTGGTCGATTCGAGCCGAACCCGAGGTTCAAGTCAACACTTGTCGAGTCGTGTCGAAGCGATGAAGGTTAGCCACCCTCGGGCAATTCAACGGTCGCTGAGGCGGAACGTTGCAAACAATGTAGAGGTTCGGTTTGATCGAGTCGAGAAGAATCCTGGGATACACAGGTTAGTCACTGGGTCTCCTCTATTGTCTCTATGCCTTCTGTGCCTCCCCTTCGCGTTGGGCAGGCAATTCTGTCCCTACCCAATGTAAACAACTCCCACTGTCAATGTCCATACCACTGGCTGTTTTTATCACTCGTTTGTAGACATGGCATTATCTCATCATGGTCACCGTCTGCCAACCCCTCATAACCTGTCGTACGTATTCCCGCCGCGTGGTGTGTCGACAGATGTTACATAACCAGAGCAGAGCAACAGGGGGGAGGAAAGCACACCTTGGTGTTGGTGATGCACTTGGTTGATTTGAGAGAGTAAGATATATGTCAAACTTACTTGATATGTAGCTCCTGTGAGATGGACTGTACAGCCAGGCCAGGCCAGGCCAAAGAGTAAATACGGGAGCTGTATGGGACCTAGTAAAGATTTGGAAGCTGCTAGTTTTCGAATGCCCTCGTTTGTATTGAGGCTAACCGAGTGAGACTTGTTTACTTCAAACCCGTAGTCCTCAGTCTTGGCTGCCGGTGCAATCGACTGCTTTGCTATGCTGTGTGGTCGATATCTCAAGAGCGCCAGCGTCCTGGAGCCGGGATATGGGTCTGTAGCTTCTCTTCTATAAGGTATGTATGAAGTCCAAGTTGGCCTGGTAGAACAATGTATGATTAAGAAACCGGTCAACGGAAGGGCTAGCGGGATGTGTAGACTGTTCGAGGGCAACAGAATGATGAAGATGAGATGTGGTCCGGACCGAGTGGATGTCGAAGGCAACTTATACTTGTTTGATCCAAAGACCTTCTGCGTATTCGATCTTCGTGCTGTATCTGTATATGGCATCCCACACCCACATGTGGGACTCCGGCACAACCAACAAGCAATCGCATTCGTTCCTTGGAACCCTTGCTCTCCTCAATTCGGGCCAGATTAATGGCCGCCCGTGAGGAGCTTGGACTTCTGCTTTTGCTTGTGCATTTTCGTCTGCGTCTGCATTTTGTTCCTGCGGGATAAAGAGGCTTGATTGTATGTGTCGATTGGGTATCCTTACCTAAAGCCCCCATAAGGTCTTTTCTTCTCATCGCATCACCATCCTCCACCAGCAAAGATGCCATAAACGCACCCC
>VYWZ01000151.1:0-23070 GCA_008711595.1 Fusarium xyrophilum | reverse complement strand
TATATATATATATATACATATACATATACAAAGTTCGCTGCGCCCTCTCCAAGATACTCTTTTTTGTTCATCCTTGTGAAAGCATTTAGCGACCAACTAGTAAGTCCCTTCTCCATCGCCACCATCGTCGCCATAATCGTCAAACTCGTCACCGCCGTCAAAGTAATTCTCAGCGTCGTAATCGCCCGCATCTTCGTCATCGTAAACTTCATCCTGCTCTTCCTCTTCCATGCCTTCTTCGTCTTCAAGACCCCCAGCTTCGTCGCCTTCTTCTTCCTTGAGCGCCTGTAACCGTTCAAGGAGATTACGGCCCTGCATCTCGTCTTCGCCATCACCTCCCATACCGAAAGCTTCCTCTGCACTGGGAAGTGCGCTTACGCTGCTCAGCTCCAACTTCCGGCGCTTGAAACTACCTGGAAGACCGCCGTCGTTGGCGGATGCAGCGTCGATAGTTTCGTAGAGTTCCATAGGGAAGAGCTCGCGACACACTGGACGGTTGGACCAATCTGGAAGAGCACGTTCCTCGCGAACGAACTTGTGAGAGTAGGTAGGCACGGCGGTAAAGGGATCCAAAGAGGCCTTGCTCTTGATGCCGAAGCGGGCATTCTTCTGTGCCTGGCCGTAGTGTTTGCGGGGTGCCGCTGGATCATTGAGAGCTGTGCGCTTGGATGTGTATAGAGGAGAGGCGTGGACTTGATGCCGTAGTAGGAGATAGTGTTGTACAGCTGCCTTTTCGTGCGAGGCGAGTTCTCGGGGAGTAGGGACGAGGTATGGCTGTTTGTAAGGTCAGCGATATGTCACACTGTGAGTCACAATTCTTGCGCTTGGAGATTGAGATAGAGCACAAAAGACAAGAACATACGGGAAATAGCTCGGATGGCCGCGCATCAGGCTCATCGCCTGTGTCCCAGGGCACATTAGGCCTTCCACCTCTACCGCCACCGCGTCCACCACGGCCGCCTCCTCGACCACCTCGAGACATTAGAGTGCGCGCGTGGAATGTGGTGGTTCTATCGAGGGTTCAGAGCCAGTTCGAAAACCGGGGGTGCATTTGTATGGCGGGTCGAGTAAGGCTGACTGTGATTGTAGCTATAGAGCTGACGTTACTATTCGCGATCGAGGTTTGACGCAGAATGATTTTTTGCGGGGTGTAAGTTAAGTTCGAGAAGAATGCGCGGGACAGAAAAAAGAGAGGGCGGAATTTCTCCGCCATGACGATGCCCCGCTGAGCAGTCGTTGTATTGTAGTTGACGAGTAGTTATGACTGCATATTATTCTACAGAAACGCCCAATGGTAGAGGATGAAAAAATCAACGTGTTTGCGCTAGATTCAGTGTTTGCACCTAAGTTTACAGTCATAGATCCTAGACGCATCTCTCAACGGTCGATATCTTACGTGGTGTTCCCTTCAGGCTCCCCAGGCTACGTACCCCTCCGTGAACTTGCAGCTTACATCCACTGCAATCCCCTACACGGATATCAACCACAACGACAATCAACCCTTGCCAACCTCGCTGTGTATTCATCGGCATCGTATAAGGAAAAACATGTCTGAGAGAGTCGTGCCCCGGAACAGCGACAGCGCTCCAGTCACTGGTCTGGCAGAATTACTGGCCCATCTCACTGAACTTCATGAGCCAGGAAATGAATCGGCACCGCTCAACAACAAGCTCTTTGACGATGTTGAGCTTCAACTCACACGTGAATAACCATCCACAACTCAGATGTGCTCTGGGCGCTGACTTGCTACAGCTTCAAACATCCCTGTCATTCAGCCAACTCTGCTCCCTCCGCTCATGTCTCTCCTGAAGACCACTACTCAGGATCCTTCAAGCCTCAGCGTCGTCTTCTCTCTGACCACCAAGCTTCTTTCCCCCTTCTCCTTCACGCAGTGCCTATCGCTCGGCGGTGCCGAATCTCTTGTTTCGGCTCTTCAATCACCGCTTCCTGGCGCAAACTTACTCGCTCTCAACATCATCCAGAAGGCAGCCTCCAGTCCTGCAGAGGTTGATTCCCTGGCTTCGTTACCCGAGGTCGTCGAGGAGCTCCTTCGGATGTGGCTGAGCTCACCAGATGCAGATGTCGGTGGACGATCTACCAGAGTATTGGGCAGTCTGCTAGAGACTGATTGCGACATCATTCCGGACACAACCATGCCGAACGGCGTGAATGGTACCAGCCCAGCAGAAACACAGCTCATCAAGCGCCGTATTCCAGGCCACGCCAGTCTCTGGCGTCTACTCCTCTGGGATCGCCGTTACCTCGAACTCGTCGTCTCATTATGCCGTCCTGCGATCGTCAACCGCCAAACAACCTTTACTCAAGATCGCCTTCTTCGACTCATTCCCCGTCTTACTGCGCTTCATCCACGTGCCATGGCCATGTCCCCATTTTCAGACCTGTTCCCTCTTCCCGAGTACGCCGATGAGTCCGTCGGGCATGGGCTGCTTCAGTGGGCAGCGCTGAGCATGGTGGACACAAGCGATGTGCTCATGCATCAAACTCTCATCGTTTTTTACGAATCCTTTGTGAGCATCATGAGAGTTGCAGGAGACTCAGCGGATAAGGATGCTATTGTGCGAAATGTTGTCAAGGCGGCGACCTCGCAAGACCAAGAACTCAAGCAGGCGTTGAGAACCCTTCCAGATCGAACCATACAGGAGGAGGCAGAACCATTGGCCAGGTACATCAGACGAATTCTCGACTAGGTGCAATTTGATCTCGACGGAGCTTAGCAACAAAAGAAAGAATGTAGAAGTAAGTAGAGGCCGGTTGTTTACCTAAGTGCTGCAGATCAGCATATCAATACAATGATATCAAAACTTTTTATCTCCTCATATTTATTTGTTGGAGAGATTCTTACAGTGTACAAGAAATACTTGCTCAACTTCAGGATGAATTTGTCGAGTGACTCTAAGCTCTTAATGCCCACAATCAAATCATGACCAGGACTGATGGGATGGATATAAATACATACAGTATATTGTCACATCCCGATACAATTCATAATACAGATTCCCAGGCCGGCCTATCGCCGTACGGGGTAGCCTGGGGTATCTAGAACAACGTCATGAAAACCAACATTCTCTAATAGTCCATCCAACGCCCTGCTTCTCCTCACCGTCAACAACCGTGGAGGACAGCCATCCTAGAGCATTCTCCTTGCGTCCGCCTCTCGGTCGCCAACCGGTTCCGCCGTAGCTCTGCTGGCTTCGCTGTCTCGGCGTTGTCCCGCGTTTGTCATGCCCTCGATGCCCAAGCCAACCTCTCCAACTCGTCGCAGGACCAGGAGGAGTGATGATCGCAAGTCTGCGGTAAGATCCTTGGTGAGAAGTTCAACCGCAAGGGGGTAGAAATCGGGGATGTGTTTCTTGAAAGCACCCTCAGGGAATGTGACAAAGCCTTCTAAAACATCGACGACAACGGGCCTCCAGGCAACAATATTGCGGTGCTGGCTCTCTTCTTCCAGAGTAGTGTAGCCGTGAACAATATCCTTGCAAAGGGGTACTAACGCGTCCTCCACAGCAGGCCGGCTCTCCAGTCGCTCAGGCGCATTATCCGCAAACATACGGAACAGAATAGAGATGTAAGTGGCTGCTGAGCCACTCTCCTGCTTCAGAAGGTTGGGAGGCTGCTTCATGAAACCCTCACGCCAGAGTCGCATGCGCAATTCCTTGTCCTCGTTAAAGCGGCGGGCAAACTGGAAAGACCGCTTGAGTAAAGTCATGAGTCGAAGAAGCTCTGCGGAGGGAATATGTGCGTAGACGGTGTCGTTGCTGAACAACTCGTTGACTGTCTCGATCATCAAGAGCTGCAACACACAGCGAGAGATGATTCGGTTGAAGAATCGTCTTCGAGCCGCTGTAACCACTACAGGCTGTTGCTGAAGGTTGGAAGATGGTTTAAACTCTTCAAGGGCGACGTGGGGGGCGTCAGCCGTTGGTGTCTGGAGCTCATCTTCAGCTGACGGGGGTGGAACACTGTGATCATCTTCCAACTCCTCTTTGCCGTTGATTTTGAGAGATGTCTCATCCATAGGCGTGGTCGCCGAGGCAGTCGACGAGAACTCGAGGCCATTCGGTGGCGGCGATATGGAAGCCGTGTTGTTGATTGCAGTGGCAGTGAAGAGCTGGTATGCGGTAGTTCGCTCAAAGAGCTCAACAAAAGCACCAACAAGCTTATTCCAATGTTCGGGCTTGAACTTAGTCACATTCTTGAGGATTAGCTGTTGAAGGCAATTGCTTCCAATTCGCGAAATTGTGTCATTCTCCTGGCAGATACAAAGCGCCAGAAGCTCCAGGAATCTGTCCAACATGTATTCCAGGGCATCGAAGTAATGTGTGAAGAGAGTGATCATGTTCCGCAGAGCCTGGATCATAGTAGTCGATAGCCATACTGACAATTCCTCGTGGTCGAGGACATTAGACATCTCTGGCCGAGACCTCAATACCATGAAAATAGGATAGAGTTGCTGACGCCACAGGATATCCCAGAACTCTGATGGGAAAGTGCCACCGTACTTGAGCAGAGTCTCAAAGAAGTATTCCAAAGCATTTGATCGCACTTCCAAATCCTCTCCAGTCATGAGAACGTCGTGGAAGGCAAAGAGAACAGGGAACCAGTAACCCTCCTCAACAGATGTGTTTGACCGGGATCGCTTTTCGGAATTCTGTATGGCTCCATCTGGAGGTGGGATATTGTTGTATTTCTGCGACAAGGGACATTCGGGTGTCTTGAGCATAGTAGGAATCAGAGATTTCAATAGTTCCAATGCTGCCAAGCTCTTCTTCTGAAACTTGAGATTCTTGGAGAACTCGGTCAAGCATACGATCAGATCAGTGAAGGCGCCCTGGGAAATAACCACTCCAAACTTGGTCTTGTACACCTGGTTGACGTTTTCGTAGGCCAAAGTGACAATGCTCTCGTGAGGATCGCGAGCAGCAACGGTGAAAACACCAAACATGGTCCGCCAGCCTGATCGGATGTTATCTCCACGGGCCTGGATCATTTGTATCAGACATCTGAGAACCATGTCTTTGACAGTCACATTGTGCGAGTTGGCAAGGACATGCTCAAAAGGTTTCAGGAAATCTTTCTGGAACTTGAAACCAGCCAGCTCTTCAATCTCCATGAATCTCATTGACAGCTGACGTAGAGAATCGAGAGCGAAGAACACAATGTTCATGTTATTGTGGCATCCAACACGGTTAAAGTGCTCACCGAAAACTTCCCAAATGTTGCTCCATTCGAATCTCACACGGTTCATGTTGTAATAGCTGATTTCAACAATCTTTTGCAAGCTGTATGTACGAGGTGAGTCGTTGGAACCAGACACCTTGATCTCATCCCAACTGACTTCTGTCAAAGCTCTGGCAAAGTGAACCATGGACTCGCCGGTAAGAGTTGCTGTGTTGGTGAAGATGCGGTCGACGCTGCGAATCACCTCATCTGACCGACTCTCCAGGGCAATCTCCGTGGAGAAGCCCTTGGATGCAGTTCCTGCTCTGGCCCGTGTCGTTTTCTTGGAGTTTGACGATGAGCGAGAGTCGGAGGGTTCTGACCTCTGTGGTGGCAAGAAACGAGCTTTGGACACATCAGGCACAGCACTCTCGTCGACTCCACCCGAGATGAGTTGGAGTCGATCAAGTTGACTGATACACATCAAGATGTCCTTCCATGAATCACGAAGAACATTGCCCTCAGTCTGCCCCAGCTCGAGAACGACCTTGAGTGCCTCAATATTCTTGGCCAATATTTCCTGTGGGTTGTTCAAGTTCGTTGTGTTTTTCAAGGCCGACATGAAAGCCTCTCTGGGTGTCGACATATCAAAGAGGCAGGCAATTTGAGTGGCGAGCTTCATACCCTCTAGGCACAGCTTGTTGACTTCAAGATTGTGAGACTTCTGGATCTGGCTTGAGAGTGTAGAGAAGATTGACATCCAGGTGACGTTAAACATGGGGCTGACATGTTTGAACGACGTTGCGAGTATGTACTTTGTGCCGGCTTTGCGGCGTTGGCTCTTAAACAGATCCTTGAATAGCTGCTCAGAGCGCAGGGCTATTTCCTCGGATTGTTGCATGTAGGCCTCACGCTGCAAATCACGGCCCACGTTAGAGAGAGCTTGACCAAGACCAGCAGCGATACCGGTTGATGGGGCTGGGGTATTGCCAGCCGCTGCGACAGCATCACGTTCACTCTTCAGGACGATCTCGTTGGCGGCGATTTCGTCATAGATGCCGAGGAGGTATTCGTCGGGTAAATCAGCATTGTCGTTAATACCGCGGTTGTTCTTGATAAATTCCTCCTTGCTCATGCGCTTGGCGATCTTGACGCTATGCAAATCAGTGTTGAGTAAGATGACCGAATAGGCCAGCACGTATGCGGTGTCTGCGTTGGCAAAGGCATTTGGGTTTCCAAGAACGTAACGTTCCGCAAATTTCAGCATGAATCGATCGATCTTCTGAGCTTCACCAGGCAGGCGGAAGGACTGGAGGAATTGGCGCAAAGAATCAACAAATCTCCTCTTGGCAAAGTCCATGGTATCAACAAATGCGTGCATGATGTCAATGTTCTTCTGGTCACCTTCACCCAAGTACTCGCCGATTTGGGCCTTGTCAAGTTTATCCTCCTTGATCAGAAATTCGGCAATATCCTTCGGGCTGTCGCTTGGGATGAAGCCATCGCGCAAAAGCATCTGGATACCCTTCTTCGGCTTGAAATTGAATTGGTTAATTCCCTTCATCAACGCCGTCTTCCTTGCTTTTTCCTTCTCCAGTTGATCCGGGTCATCCTCTAATATAGGGGTTGATGGTGGTAGAGGAGTTTCGACACGAGAGATACTGTCATTGATGCTTGGATCAATTGACGGTCGAAGATCGAGAGAAGCCTTAAAATCGTGGTTCTCAGAGCGTGGAGGCTCTGGATCACCTCGGATGGGTGCCGACCAGTTCACCATGGATCGTAATGTCTCAACTAAAGCTTCGATAGATAGGCGCTTGATTGCATACTCTTTCGGATAGTCAGGTTCGGTTTCCTGATGAGGAGCAATATGAGCAACAGTCAGAGGGGGCGGGAGTGTTGCCCTGAGCTGCCACTCGCTCGCAGGCGTTGTCTTCAGTCGCATCTCTTCATAGACTTGTTCATTGATTGTAGTGATAGTAAGCGGAGTGGTGGAGAACTTTGATAGGTCTTCGATAATAGTTTGGTAAACATTATCAACTGTCTGGTCACAGTCGTAATTAAGGTAAATTTCAACAAGCGCCTTGGGATCAGCGCATAATCTGTTCAGAATTGTAACAAACTGCAACTTTTGAGAAAGGGGCGCAGTCCTTCGCGCTAGCAGTGCCAGGTAGATTTCATTCAAAAATACCTCGATTTCTTTCTGTCATCTGTGTAAGTTATCTCATCTTTTATGCGCATGTGTCAGTGTTACCTTGAAGTCGGCGCGCATATATTTGATCATCAGCCAGAAGATCTCGCTGCTAACATTGAATATGCGGTCCACAGAGCTGGCACCGTTGCGAGTTATACTCAGACAAAGATAGAACTTGACAGCCTGAAGAAAACTCGTTGGCGCGCCGCTTTTTGAATTCTTGATAGTACAAAATGGAGATGTGAAAACTGCAATGTTGTTGTTCAGAAGGGTGTGAATAAGGTGAAGAGAAATGAGTTTGGAGCGCATTGGCTGGCCACGGACGTCGTATAGCTGGTCGGATGGCAGAACCTTGGTTGAAAGGTTGCAGAAGGAGCGAAAGACGAGATAAGCATCACGGATGTAGACCTCGTCCTCAGCGTCCAATACCTCACCATCTTCCGTAGGCGGAGTCTCCTGGTCAGCCTGGTCAGAGACCGGAGTACCCGTTTCCTTGCGCTCGGGTTGAAGTCTCGTCACCATGGTAGGACCGTCGCCCAGGTTCGAGTCGTCAAAGCTCTTGCGATGCTCAAGATCTTTCAATGTAAGCTTGGCGCCACTCTCGGGAGGTTCGGCCGATGCATCCACAGCTTCGGAGTGTTCAGCTGGGGATTCGTCGCGGTCGTTATGGTCATTGGCACCATTGGGGGTATCAGCCTGGTCGAACGTGGCATTGCTGGCTCCATGTTTGAGATGCTCCAGGTTCAGGCGAGCCTCCTTCATATGTAATCTCGTCTTGACTCGTTCAAAAACGGTACCGACCATCTGGGTCAAGGTTCCCTGAGCAACCTGCTGGTTGGCCGTGCTCCGCGACAACAAAAAGACATTGTACACTTGACGGACGGCCTTAAGGAGACCAGCGCCATGAACGACGATTTTATCATTGAGAACGGCGGCAAGCAAGGATTTGACAATCTGAAGCTGGATCTCAACAGCAGTCGTTTCGCCTTGGAAGCAATTGCATATCGTATCAATCGCTCGCTCGATCAAGGGAGGGACAGGTTCGGCACTCTCTTCGGTTCCCTCGTGGGGGTTACTTGGCACGGAAAAGTACGAGTATGAGATGAGCTTGCCGATGCAATCGAGTGCGGTCGTAGTAAGCTGGACATTCGTGGATCGTGAAGCTAGCTGTAGAGGAGCGAAAACGATCTCGGGATCAGGAAGCTGGTCCTGTTCTTTGATGGCGTCAAGTGCTTTGGTAGTAGAGTCGGCCAGTTGCTTGTTGCGCTGAGCATCTTTGGACGAGGCAATGGCCTCAAGTGAGGACACTACAAATTTGAGGGAGCTCATGGGGGAGCGCGAAAGGGGCCAGTGGCCATTCGCTTAGGGTGCAGAGAGGAGAGAGGATCGAAGTCGAAGGAGAGAGGTTGTAAAGTTGACGTCGCTCCCAGGGCAACTAAAGAAAGGAGACGGAGCTAAGTTCATGTGCCTCCAACGTAACCGTTAGAGTCTCGGCGCAGCCCAAAGATTGAACCGTATGACAAAGATCAATTACGACCTTGGGTATACAGCTTGGACAGAAGCCAACAAAACTGATGGGAGAAGAGAAAAATAGCCCGTGTCTTGGTGTTGTTGTCAGCGTCTGACCCTTCTCAAAGCTATTACACTGTAACAAGTACAGTACCAGGGGTATGAAGTCAAAGTGGACAGCGTTTCCAGAGGCTCCGCTTCCCGAAAATGAGCTCTAACTACTCTGTACGGGACCCCTAGCCCAGGGGAGGCGTCGTAAGCTGCCCGCCAATTAGCGGCCAAGAATGGATGTAGTGTCTTCTCAGACATAGCCACGTGTGGCTAACTGAATACCTACGATAATTACCTTATTAGTGCCCCTGGCCCCCCCTGCAGGGAAAGATTCATGGAGATAGATGTAGAACTATTTTTGCTGTGTTACCTAAGTCAGATCTATCTGAAGATATCGAGAGGGCTTATTTAAACGAACAATCATAGAGCTTTTCTTGCAAAAGACTAATTTAGTTTTCATTTTCATTTCCGTCCAAGGCATGTACTAACAGTCGACCACAGCGTCCTCAAAGTCTCAGGTATATAAGCCAATCTTTTATGAGGGACATTCCTTTAATGAGCAAGAAAACTTCGACATCTAAGATGGGTGCCAAAAATAAGCATTCCAAAGACCTACCAAGTGGCTATCAAATTTGCTTAAGTATAAGTTAGCTATCATAAGCTTACCTAAGCTTTCTTGTCAATTGTACAAGTTCTCTTGCCTCCCCGAGACCCAACTCTCAAAGGTCTCCGTATAAGTAGCAAGTCAGCAGAATGAAACAGAAACTACTCGATTCGGCAAAAAGACACTTGACTCTGCTCAACACTACGATATATGAAGTCAAGCAGTTCATCCAAGCTCTGCAAGTGAAATCTAGATCTACTTCTGGTTTACCAACTTTCTTGCGCACACTGGAACGGGAAAATGCAACATTATCCAATCTTGTCACTGAATTATCAGTCTCAAGTAAGAGTCTTGATGATTTGCAACTCACAAAGCATGGACAGAAGCTCGATGCGAGTGCCACCACAACGGCGCAGGGTATCGCTCAGTGGAACCGTCTAAAGAAAAGCCATAGCTTCGTTGCTATGAATCAGTCCTTCCACGGCTCGTCAAAAGATTTGCGAAAACGGGAGATCCAAAAACGACAGGTCTCGAGGCAGGAGGAACACAATCTGCACAGACTCCTAAAAGAACAGGCTCGCGTCGAGGTCGATGTTGTTCAAGAAGGACGAGAATGGATTGCTGCTAAAGCCATCTCTGGCGATAGACTCGCTCGCCAGTTGAACGACAGCGGCTGGGGATGGGGTGACCATGAACTCGGTGATGAGGTCGACCGGGATGAGTGGGAGGATACCCCATTGGCAAGATATGTACAACGACTGGTAAATGCTGCAAGAATGAATCGTCATGAATACAGATTCCCTCAAATACGCCTGGTTCTGACTGGTCTTAGTCGAGGTGAAAGGGAGCTTGACATAGTCCTTGATCAACTAGGACACATTGATCCACTGGTCAAAGTCATCATCGAAGATCAGGACAGCGACTTTACCGCAGCATCGCCTCCTCCGCTTGACGAAGCTATTGACAATCTTGTTGGCAATGAGCTTGCGTCACTCACGTCCACCATCAACCTTGATCACACCATTCTCATCGATCTTATTTCCGACTTGACTCATCTCAGACTTGAGCCCCAACCGTGGCAGTCGCGTACGACGCGTGCCCAGATAGGCCAAGAGAACGCTCATGAAGGGGGTCTCATGTCTCGCGTGCTGTACCCCGTGTTAGCAGGCCGCAAGCTCGTATGTACCCGTGAAGCAGCGGATCATTTTCACGATGTACTACGAACTGTTGGCACCGAGACTGAGCGCGAGCGAGGGAGGTTATTGGTACCTCGGGGTGATGATGTAAAACAAACGTCTTCGGACCTCACACGGCCGCGTTTTCAGCAACTTACCATTTACCCCTTACCACCTGATGTTCAGATACCTGTTTTTGTAATCGACGAGGCATGGGATATGCAAGCTATTGATTGTGGTATTTCCCACGGGTGCCTTCCTCAGGTCGCCCATGACGTGGCTTTGAGTAGTGGCTTCAAGAGCTCTAAGTTGTCTATCTTCATGTATGGGTGGGCGGCTGGGCTGACTACTGTTACGAGCAACAAGGAAGTCCGAGGGCAAATCCGAACTTGGGTGGAGGCGCATCGCAAAAGTAATGAAGAAACTGGGCCCCATTTATTTCGATTAGAAGTGACGAGGAACCTATTAGCCAAAGCTGCAAAGCCCAGAGAGGGACGGCAAGAGAAGGATGAGGCTGGCGGTGATGATGATGAATCATGATGCGTGGGCTATCCATAACGTAGACAGATAGACTAGCATATTGACTCGTACGAATTCATATCCAAATCTTGATTGATAAGATAAGTCCCATGCCGTACTCCGTAGTCATTGCACTAAAGACTTGACGTCTTAAATCCTCAATGTCCACCCACGTATGCCCGAGCATTATGTAGTAATCGGACCAACCCTCGACCGAATCTTACTGTGACAGTCTAGAATCATTCAAGATTTACACTAATAAGTTAATCGGCAGGAATCGTCTGCTTCTGCATCAGCAACTGCTGGGGGATCTTTGCCATTTCCTTATGGGGTTAGCTTACATGACTGTCAATGATAGAATCCCGAGTCGGTCTTTCGGCTCGGCCTTTTGCATCTCCACCGAATGATACTGCCCATATCCCCAGTCATTGTATCACAGAAATATACTTCAAATTACAGCTTTTCTCTAGACTATTCGCATTGTTTAATTTGCCGTGTCTCGCTGTTTTTGTTTCTTCCTTGGCCGAGTTCTCTGAGCTCGATTCATCAAGTATGCCCGGCAATTTACCCCCAATCACACTCCCAACCCCCAGCTTCTTCTTTAATACTCCGCTGGATGTAAGTCAGGAGACCCTTACAGAAGCGGCAGACCTGCACGACACTTTCTTTGACCTACCGGCCGATACAGCAACTGCCGGTGGTGGAACCGTGTCTTCGGCCGCCAAGACGGAGAAGAAGCGGCGCCGGCCGGCCCTCTCTTGTGAGCAATGCCGGCGCCGCAAGATTCGATGTGATCGTAGTCTACCTTGTGTAAACTGCGTCAAATCCAAGATATCGCCCTGTACTTATGCACCAACTCACATCCCAGCTTCACGTGTCAAGAAAGGCACAGGTCATGCTGGTGCTGCAGACTCAAACTCCCAGGTGCCGGCCAGGTCAGCCCCAGCCATCGGGTCTACCCAGAGGCAGTCTCCATCGAATTCATCTGCAAGACAGAAATCTTCTAGCATTCCGAGCTCAACGGCAGGATCAAACTCAGAAGCCTCCACTGTTGGTGCCCTGGCTGCGAGGGTCAAGGAGCTGGAGCAGAAGCTAGCCGAGTCTTGTTACATCACACGACCAGCAGAAGACAAGTTTATACAGCCCGACGACCAGGAAGCGGAGTCGGCTCCTATGAAGGGGACTGTCTCTAAGACAAGGTTCTTTGGTCAAAGTCACTGGATGAACGGTATTCACATGGTCAGTAGTCCATTTCACGTAACAGAATCTTCCTAACCAGATCCTATAGTTTCCCGGTGTTTTTGATATGCTCAAAGAGGCAGAGACTCGCAGGAATCAACATCATGGTGGCTTTACCAAATGTAAAGCTCTGGGTCGCACCATCAAAGTAAATCGGTCCAAAGCTGTGTCGACTGACAAGTTGGGCCAAAATATACCTGAGCGTGGCCTTGCTGATCAGCTTGTTGATGCCTACTTTGAAACCTTTGAGGGTGTGGTTCGAATTCTTCACCGTCCAACCTTCATGTCTGAGTATGAACGCTACTGGCAGAATCCTGAAGCCTCTAGTCAGGTTTTCCTGATTCAGCTGCAGCTATGCATGGCCATCGGAGCAACTCTACACGATGATGTCTTCAGCTTGCGTGCGACTTCAATGCAATGGGTCCATGAGGCCCAAATTTGGCTAGTTGTACCCCCTGAAAAGAGCAGAATGACTATCGCTGGTATTCAGATCATGTGCATGCTGGTCATCGCCAAAGCGTGTTGTGCGGTTGGCCAAGACCTTACCTGGGTTTCGGCAGGGAGTCTCGTCAGACAGGCTATGTACATGGGATTACATCGGGACCCAAGGCATCTTGGGAACATGTCCGTTTACCGTTCCGAAATCCGTCGCCGCCTCTGGGCAACTATCCTCGAGCTTAATCTACAATGCTCCTACGATGCTGGAGGCCCTCCTCTTCTCTCCTCGAAACACTACGATACACGTCCCCCAGCAAATTTGAACGATGATCAACTCACAGACGAGCCAGACTCAGATAGAAAGCCAACTGGGGATCCCGAAACACTGACTGATATGTCAGTCCAGCTCGCGCTTCAAAAGTCCTTTGCTCTTCGCCTCATCATTATCAAGCACGTCAACGAATTTAGATCCAAGGAGTCCTACGCCGAGACACTGCGGCTGAATTCTGAACTCACAAAGGCATGCCGCACATTAACAGAGACACTTGCTGCTCTATCAGAGGCCCAGAGGCACCAGCCGCGAACAATCTTTACCCATTTCCACAGTTCTCTTGTTCAAATGTTCACATACCGTTGCTTCCTCTCTCTTCATCAGCCCATGGTCGCCCGCTCCGCCCTCGATCCAACATACTACTACTCTCGCAAAGTATCCCTCGACTCGTCTCTGAAGCTCGCGCAGATCATTGGCCTGTCAACACCTCGCTACGGTACCTCTGCTCCTGGGGGCTCATTGGACCCCGTAGTCAGCTTTGACCGCCTCATCACAAACGGAGCGGGCGTGTTCCGTGTGATCCCAACTCAGATGCTTTTCTCTGTTGCACTTGAATTTATCAAAAAGTCAGAGGAGCAGAATGATAGCCTCGGCGGCGGCCCTGTCATGAACCTCTTTGAACTTCGCGCCGTTCTCCAAAGTGCGGGGACTTGGTTTGAACGACGGATACGTGCTGGAGAGACTGGCGTAAAAGGATATTGTTTCGTTGTTGCGTCCCTCGCCCTCGCAGAGGCCCTTGAAATGGGATTACCGCAGGAAGACGTCGACCAGGTAGTTGTTGATACAGGAGCGAGTATGAGTATAAAAGCGTACGACTTGCTGAAAGAAGTTGCCGAGAGAGAAGGTTTATCGCTTGACGAACCTGAAAACGAAGAGGCTATACACATTGATGTGCCAGCGATTGATAGCGATGCCATGCAGGGTGTTATGGAGATGCCCTTTGACTGGATGGTAATGGGTGGTGACCTTGGTCTAGATGGAATGGGAGCGTTCAGCTGGGCTCGAGGTGGCATTGGTATGCCTCAGCAGTTTGACTCCGTCGATCCATCAGTTGTGTCACAATTTTGAACCTCGCGTTAAGGGGTCTGTAATGACTTGATGATGAAGGAAAATCTCACCTTATGTATTAATGTACTTGGGCACTTGACATGGCCGCCTCTTCTCTACTGAACTTACTTGCTCGTCTTCTGAACATTAAACATGCCCCAGAGCCTCACCAATTTCCATGCGAATCCTAGCAAATCATTACAGCATCTTGTCGGCTGAAAGTTGGTCTGAAGATGACCCATCTCAGCAATTGCTTCGCACAGACCGAGCTATTGATCGCATGAGGGGAGAATCGTATTATCAAATCTTGTCGTGGTATGTGCAGTGTGGGCACAGGTAGTCATATCCGGCGGTCGTAAAGCAAGCAATAGGAGGGAACATATAATGAGGGCATATGCAATAGATTCTTTGTCCAAAACACCCCCCAAGTTTGAAAAGATATAACGTTATTAATCAATGGTCATTGTACACGGGCTTTTCCGGCCTCGTAAATCTTCCACGAATGCTGCGACATGATCAGACGAAGAAGCTCTGTGGGTGTCCTCATAGATGCTCATCGTTGTCGTGATTCACCCATTCTTACCCAGGAATGCTCTCATGGGTGTCCCCACGATATCCCAAGTAAACTCCTTACCGCATCCCCATCCCTCGAACATCATCTCCTCCTGTTTTATAAAAAAGTGATTCCTCGCTGTACCAGCCCTTTCAACTTTTTCAGCATATTTCGGTTTTCAGGGGCCACTCGACGCTCTACCCCTAGTTTACAGAAGAAGCTCAAGAGGGTTCTCAAGAACCTGCTTGAGCTCCTTGAGCCACTCAGCACCGACAGCACCGTCAACGACCTTGTGGTCGAAGCTGGCAGTAAGGGTGATTTGGTCGTCGAACTCAACACCGACCTCGTTCTCGGCGGGGATGGCAACCTTCTTGGTGGTACCAACAGCGAGGATGGCAGCCTGGGGAGGGTTGATGACAGCAGTGAAGTGATCAACGGCGGGGTTCATGCCCATGTTGGAGATGGAGATGGTACCACCCTGGTACTCCTCAGGCTTGAGCTTGCCATCACGAGCCTTCTTGGCGAGAGACTTGACCTGGCTAGAGATGGCCTCGAGGCCACGGCCCTCGACACCGGTGACAATAGGGGTGATGAGGCCAGTGGGTGTGGAAACGGCAACAGAGACGTCGACATTGTTGAACTGGCGGATGTTACCGTCGCGCCAGCTGGAGTTGACCTGGGGAACCTTGCGACTGGCGACAGCGATAGCCTTGATGAGGAAATCGTTGACGGAGAGCTTGTACTTGCCATCGGCAGAGCTGTTCAGAGCCTGGCGGAGCTTGAGGAGCTTGCTGACGGAGATGGAGCTGGTGACGTAGAAGTGAGGGTTGATCTGGGTGGACTCGACCAGGCGGTTGGCAATGGTCTTGCGCATGCCGCTGATGGGGATGTCCTCGTAGGAAGCACTGGGAGCGCTGCTGGCGGCGGGGGTGCCGCTGGCCTTCTTGACATCATCCTCGGTGATCTGACCGTTCTTGCCAGTACCCTTGAGGCCGTCGATGCTAATGCCCTTCTCGCGGGTAAGTCGCTTGGCGGAAGCGGAGATGTTGGGGAGGCGGTCCAGAGCAGTCTGGAGACGGCCCTGAGACTGGTATTGTTGAGGCTCAGGGATAGGCTCGGGGGCGGAAGCGGACTCAGACTTGGACTCGGACTTCTCCTCCTTCTTGGGGGCAGCAGGCTTAGCGGCGTCACCACCAGCGTCCTCAATAGAGAACTTCTCAAAGGCGGAGATATCGGTACCCTCCTCAACAAGGACGGCAATGGGCTATATCAAAAAATTGCATGTTAGTGACATGATGTAACAGCAGCAAGTGATATCGAGCGTTGGAGGTAGATACCCCGAGGACCGAGAGGTGACCTGAGTGGTTTCAAAAAAGTGAGGAACTTACGCTTCCAACGGGGATATCCTTCTCACCAGCATCCTTGAGGATCTTGGCAATGACACCCTCCTCCTGGAACTCGAAGTCCATCTGGGCTTTGTCGGTCTCAATCTCTACCAGGACATCACCAGGGGCGATAGAATCACCGGGCTTCTTCTGCCAAGCGCCAATGTTACCAGCCTGCATGGTGGGCGACAGAGCGGGCATCTTGATGACCTGGTGCTCGGGGAACGAGGCATAGTGTCGCACAACGTGAGCAGCGAAGCCGGTTCGCAGGGCGCTGTGGGTAGGGGCGAGAACGCGCCTTCGGAGAGCGGCGCTGAGCATTGTGGGAGGTATCAACATCTTTTTGAAAGGACAGAGATGTTAGTCGGTGATGGGCATGGGGGGGGAGCGCGAATATGAACATGGCTGAGCCACTTTTGGGGATCTTGGGGGCTCTGGGAAAAGAACTCACCGGCCGGAAGGGCAATTGAAAGCACAAGTATCGAGATGCGTGACTTACGGTCACGAACAGATATTCGAGGAGCGGAGCGAAGAGATCAAGGACGGAGAGTGATGCAGCTCTGGCGTGAGAAGGAGAGGGAGAGAAAGAGTCGGGATCGGAGGAAATTCTTGGGGTTGTGGAGTTTTTTGCGTGTTGAGCTCCGAAGAGTAAGCTTTGGCGTGGGCTTAACCATTTCGGGACTCAAAGTGGCTGCAGGGGCCTTGAAGAGAACCCAGCGTTGGTGGTTCTCCGAGAGGACAACATTTGGGCAGATTCAGGGCATTTGGGGCAATTTCTCGAAGATTTTAGGGGAGTGATGCACTATAAGCCACTGAGCTTTAGCCCTCATACGCGGGCTGGGATGACCGGCCAAATTGGAAGGACTTGGAGCTCGCAACGAAAAAAAAAAGGGACGTGGACGCCATCATGGTACCTTGGGTTCGGGGGATCATTACGCGAAGTCCGGGTAAACAAGAATAGCGAATAACGCATGTGTACAGAGTAAGTCACTGAGAGTTATCAGTGTTGTAGCTGAAGCATTCTTTTGCCAACTGCACTCTATTACCCCGCCCAAGCCCCCCAGCTTGACCGACATGTCTAAACCTCAATACGTCCTGATATTTATGTTGATACAATTATCAAGGCCCTGCTGAAGTATCTTGTCTTGCACTCCGGAGTTGCTGAATTTTCTTCGGGCAAATTGTCCCATCCTGACTTCGGGACAGATCGGCCCGGATCATGGTGGGGGGTTCAACTGGTCGACTTTTACCTAAGTTTTTGTATGTCCACGGGAATAAACACTCTGGAGAAGACCCTTGACGACTTCAACTGCCAGATGCAAAACGCTTCCTCCATATGGAGAAGAAGCATTGTTAATAAAGTTGCGGGGTGTCGTGACATGACACCCGTGACGCGATATGGGCCCATTCGTGGGCAGATGTTTCTGAGCAGCAACAACTTACTGTCCTGAGCAGACCACGATCGGTCACTGTGCAAGTGGTCGAGAGTTATTCAAGATCCAGTGCCAACTCATGATCATTAGAGGATGAAATCCAAATTAGCATCATTACATACATCTAATATGCGAGGTATCAGATCATCTTTATACTTTTCCGCGCTCTCTTCGGCCATTACAATCTCAACTTCCACCAGCCCACCATACTTTCACCATCTCTTTTGGTACACTCAATGCTGATGAGATGGACCTCTTTCTATTCGGTCCATTGCTCCCCGAGGAGCCCTTCGAGTCTCTTGATCCCTTAGAACTCTTCGACTTTGAATCGTTTGTGTGTCCTTTAGTGACCAGCACTGATTTCCTTTGGGTACCGACTTCCCCAAGCAATCCCGTTCCTCGACGAACCACTCCGATCCTCTCTCTCACCGGCTTTGGTGGTGTTTTTGGAGGAGGCAATGGTCTCATTTCCACCTCTTCTGGTATATACTCCTTGGGGACTATTGCACGGAACCCGAAGTTGCCTTCTTTCTTTGCCCGGCCATCACGTCCTCTACTTCGTCCTTTGTGGTCGAATCCGAGCTGGAAACGTTGTGGGGTATCTCGCCCGGTGAAAATGGCTTCAAGCTCACTGTCTGGCTGCCATTGTGCGGCCCGGGGAAATGATTTGAAAAGATTGCCATCAACAAGAAGTGCTGTAGCAGATGCAATGGTTGTTGGTGAACGAGGAAGCCTAATCCGCTTCCAATAGATCCACGAAACGATATGAAGAAGCATCAAGGCGCCGACGATGCCCTGCAGGATTCGTGTGGCGATCGCATCCTGTCGAAGGCGAACACTCTCTGTAGCTTGACTACCGCTGATAACTGGGACAGCCTGAGAAACCGGCTCATCAGGATCGATACCACTGACAATATTTGTCCCATCTACGACTGGGAATGTTCCTCTTGAAGACAAATGCCGTCGACTCTTGAAGTTCAATGACTGTGCTCTAGTGATTCCGTGTTGAGATAAGATAGCGGACTGCACTTCGTTTGCGGCACTGGGAGTTGAGCTACCGAATGTGCTGTCGGGTACAGCGAACTGAGATACGTTCAACATTGCAAAAAATGTGTCAAGGAGACCATCTGAAGTTACGTTAATGAGCTTTGAGTAATCAAGCTCTGGAATGGCGACAGCCGTGTCCTGGGCGGTGCTTTCGACCGGAATAGGAGGATGGTCCGGATAGAGGCGTAGATCGTCGGGTCCGTGGAAGAGAGCATCGACATCAACTGCTTCAATGGATTCGTTACAGGCAAGGGCATTGATGCTGCTCACTGACATGTCACTACTGCCCACATCGACTAGCTCTCCCCATATGTAGAGCCAGTCTGAACAATGTGGCGATGACGCCGTCTTTCTCAAGCCGACACCAAAGAGTATATCTCTACTCAGGCTTTTGCCATCTGTGGGAAATGAAGTCGTTATCGTCCTAATAATTGCGTTGCTACCATTGCGCTCTCCAGTTCCTCGGCAGGTCTCGCCTTCGAGATCGACACGGAGTGGATTGACTATCCTGTCGTCAAGTTTGTACTCGAGGGTGAGATTGGTGGAAATCTCGTCGGGTTGGTATAGTCGGCATGACATGTTTGGGCGGATTGCTGTGAGTCGTGCACTGAACGTGAGATCTTTGCCTTGGACCGCTTCGGCTAGCGATGTATTCGGTACGTTGAGATTCGCATAGGTGAAAGGGGGGTACGGTGCATCGCCGGCCAGTATCAGCGATGCCATTATGGTATCTTTGGTACAGTCAGTACAGATAGGATTGTCATTGGAGGATGCTAGACTGTTGGCGAAGAAATCCTCGGTACGCAAAGCAATACTGGTGTTCTGACCGACTGGCATCGGCTCAAACAGAGGAGCAGTAGCGACTACCATGAGAAGCGCAACAAAACCACCAGAGATGGCGGCCAGGGCAGCAATATCTCGGATCTTCAGGGCCCTTGACCACGCAACATGCCTCAATGCATTCACAAGATTGAGTCCCACCGTTTCCTCAAACTCTCCTCGGCGTGAGAGATGCGAAAACGGCGAGAGAAGTCTTGTCCACCATTCTAAAGACAGCATGTACATTGCAACTAAAAGAAGCACCAAGCCTGGCACTACAGTCCATGCGATATACGCTTCATCGTCCTTCATCGTTCTTAGCCCATCATTTCTCTGCGACACTCGTAGGGTGATCTCGAATCCTATTATGATGCAAGCGAGAATAAGGATGTAGATTAACCGAATCAGTCCATGCAATGTAATGGGCTGTCTCCAGCCTGAGGAATCGAAACGACGTGGCAAAACGTTCGCAGGGGGTGCGTTGCCTTCAAAGATATGGTAATAGCCCAAGTTGGGATTCTCCAACTTTTCGTGACCCTCAGCTCCGCTCAGGTAGGTCGAGCCATCGAGTCTTGCTCTCAAAGCCTTGTTGGGTGCAGCTCCCATGCCTTTCAGGCATTCTACCAGTGGGTAGCTATGCGCCACAACTGAAGCCATACCAACGATGGTACTGGGATCTCGTGGGAGGAAGCCTTTTCTAGGAACGAGGAACATTGTCGATACTACCAGACCGAAACAGATAGACAGAAATGCAGTTATGATGTATGCTGGCACCGGTCGTACAACAATACGGCGCTCAATATAGCTTGCAATAGCTGTGGATGTGCTTGTCGATAGCTCCATCATGGCATATCGAGCAATGAGGGCCGAATACTGCGTGAAGAAATTCTCGGAAAGTCTTCTCAAAGTACCGTCGTCCGTTAAAGACGCCAGACTAGGCAAACCTCTTCCATCCCTTGAGCTCAAGACGATGGCAGCCGACATAGCTTCGTCAATATCAAGAATGGCTTCTCGACTATACGATGAGTTCGTGGACGCTGCCAACAGCTTCAGTTCTGTTGCTTGGTCGGATTCAAAGGTATCAAACATAGCTTGAGCGACAGCCCATGCTGATATTTGGCTGAGTGTGGTGTTTGTCGCCTGTGGAGCGGGTATAACGGAGAGGACGGCCTCGGGCGCTTTAGAAACCTCGATTCTGGTGATGATGTAGTTAGGCTTACACAGAAATGCAGCAGATGATGATATTGTGCCATTGAGACGATTATTCGATGTCCTTGACTGGCGCTTGAGCTGATCGATATCGACACCCAGGATGCCGGCCATAATAGTTATTCGCTGATCATCGTCCTTCGCAGAATTTCCGCACCGAGCTGGTCGAAATGCAAGAAACATTCTTGGAAGGTCTTCGTTACCCGTGTTGGCGAGTTTCGTGCTTGTAATCTTCTGGTTGGAGGAACATTTTCCATCTGATAGGGTCATGTTCAACAGCATAGCATTCCCATTTTGTAGTCGCATTGAGTTTAAAGTCAACTCTGCTTCTTCGCAGTCCATATCACCGATAAAACCGTCCACACCAGCTGTGATCTGTTTCAGTTCAGGGATATCGCTTATGAATGGCGTGTAAGCTGCTCGAGATGTAACTCCGTTTGGAAAAGTAATATTGTCAACTGCAAGAGCTGCAAGAGTGAAATACGGCAAAGATCCAACATTGTCCAACCCGGAAATACTGTTGGCGAATTCCGATTGAATTGTTGTAGCGATCTTGTGGTTGGCAACCGTGGTGACCTTGGGTGTGATGAAGGCCACAGAGAAAATGATTATTAATTTGAAAATTATGCCGGCAATGACTGGAATCGTTACTAGCCAGTCCTTGTTCTTAATTGATTTGAAGACGACTGCAGGCTCAGAAAGAGAAACGTAATCCGGTAAGAGAGACTTGTTAGCTTCAACTTGTGTGTTCAACATGCGGATCCACGGCATGGAAGCAGAAGCCTGGAACTCAACTCTATACCAGAAAGCAGCCACGAGAATAAATATCATAGTTGTTCCATATTGCCACAGGTATCTCGAAAGATCGTCGGACTCGTGAAGGCCTCCATTGTGTTCCGATAACTGCAGTGCGACTTGCACTCCTGCCATCGAAGCAAAAAACACAACAGCATACATGGCCAATATTCGTCGATGCAGAAAGACTGGGCGCCATGGTAATTCGATTTGAGTAGGTTCGGATGGCGAAAGGCGCGGTGAGTCAGGGAAAGCCTGGCTCATCCGCGATTTGATGCTTCCCAGAAAAGGCCATCGTATTCCGCTGCTTCTTGATGGTGAAGGATTGTTACTTGGATCAAAAGGAGCAGCAGAGCTGGCCAATCTTTCGGAATCGAAGAACGAAGCGACATTTTCGTGCTGGGAGCCTGAGAAAGCTGACCCAAGTCGATGCGAGTCTGATCTTCCCAAGCCACTCGAAGATCCAGGTTCTGGAGGAATCTCGACTCCATGGACGGCGCGTATATGTCGATGGTACGAGTCACCGGGCGGGCGTATCATTGGACGAGGAATCTTTATACTTTGTTCCGCTTGAGATTCCATCGTCGATAGAAAGTAGTCTGATTATCTAGAGTGTTCAGTATTGTGCATGGTCGGTTCATTATCGTATCTGGCAGCAAAACCATGATGCTGAAGAATATGCTACCGTGGAGTTTTCCCAGGACTCTATATCGCCATGTTGAACAGCAGTCGTAGCAGAATAAGTCGTAGAACAGGTTCTCGTGAAATGGAATTGAAGCAGATGTGACGTGATGAAACGTATCAGAAGTGAAAGAGAAAGACAGAGAGTGACGAAGACCAAAAGAAAGAATGGACGCAGCCAAGGCCCTGCAGGACTGGAAAACAATTGGAAGAAACTTTTCAACGAAAGACGTAAGGTAGGTAAGCAAGAAGCGAAGACAGACAGAAGCCAGTGAGAAAGTGACGAAGGGGAAGAAGAGAAGACAAGAGAAGAGAAGAGACAAATCACATTGGAAGATTGATATCAAGGCCTTCCTTGTTCGCGTAAGTCAACTACTCTATACACAATGCTAGCCAGCAGAACAGAATTCCCAAGCCAAGGTAATAGAGAGCTAATGCCCTACTATAATACAGCTTTACAAGGCCAAGCAGGCGAGCACTTGCATGTCTGCAGTTCCCCGTCCCAAGTCTTGGTCGGAGGAGCCTCAAAATGTCATCGCTTCTCTGTGACATAAGGAGACAGTAGCCCACAAGAGGATAAGCCGAGTCTAGATGAAACAAGGCCCAACAGGGGTCATTCTCCTTGGGTTCCGAAGACCTGGCAACACAGCAGACGTAAGTTCCAATTATTGGCCAGGGTATTCGATAGCACTGCAACCCTATGATTTCAAAGGTTTTCGTCGCTTGCGATGAGGCGTTTAGGACTGTGGTAGACCGTCTGTTCCGCTGCTTGTTTCTTAGCAGCCGCAGATTACGGGCAAGGGTAGTTGCATATACGCGGAGAAATATCTTTCAATACTATAGAGGTAGGTTTTAAAAGTCTT
>VYWZ01000150.1:0-13940 GCA_008711595.1 Fusarium xyrophilum | reverse complement strand
CCCAGCCCAGCCCAGCCCAGTCAGCCAGCCCAGCCAGCCCAATAACTTAATTCTGACAAAACATCCACATTCTCCAAACTCCTCGGCGAGTCGTCTTATTCTCTCGTTTTCGTTCTTCTCTTTTCCCTCGTGCCAGAAACCTCTCCTAAGCTATCATCTCGTTTCAATACCGCTCCAATCTAACTATACCCGGCGCGTCCCCACGACCACTCCACAGCTCCAGCGTTTATTCCAGATGCTACCGCCGATTCAACGGCCCTAACATGGCTCCTCCATACCCCAGCGATAATAGCGGGCGACGTCCTTCGCAACCGGGAAATGACACCGACGGTGAAATAGCTCGTGATCTCGCTGCTCGCGATGAGCGATATCCTCCAACTTCGACCAATTTCTCGAGACCACGGAATACAGGCCGCTCTTACACAGACCCCAACAATGATCGCCAGCGACGATCTTCTGCCGATGATACAAACGCGAGATCTGGATCGAGGTCCAGAACTAGACGACCCGACGATGGTTCTCGTCCTCGAGCGAGCGGCCCTTACGAATTGCGACCGATTTCTTCGAGGACGGAATTGTCAACCGACCAGCCTCCCGATTCAGCGGACCGAACCGATAAGGAATTGACTTCACCGGTTGACAAGTCCAGTTTTGGGTTTGGCGGAAACGGTAACAGATCTTCAGTACGCGCCGATATTAAGAAATATCTCCGAGAAAGACGTCAGCCAAGAATTGGACCTGGCGCAGAACCAACATGGAAAGATCGCACCAGAAAACAGCTTGGAGAGTTCCACCAAAAGGTCATTCTCGAGACGATTCTTCGCCAAAAGCCCCTCGAACCTCTACCCGATGGCCGTCACATTCCTCTCAATCCACCACGGCGAAGTGCCAATGGTCTTATCGACGAGCGTGCAGGAAAGCCGTACTGCAGCAATTTCATCCGATCAAGTCGCTACACTATCTACGATTTCATCCCGAAGCAGCTCATCTTTCAGTTTAGCAAGCTTGGAAACTTTTACTTCCTTGTCGTTGGTTCTATTCAGATGGTTCCTGGTCTGAGCACTGTCGGAAGGTGGACTACTATTGTGCCTCTGGGTGGATTCGTCGCATTCAGTATGGCCAAGGAAGGATGGGATGATCATAGGCGCTATCGACTTGATCGCCTGGAAAATCGAAGTGAGGCTTGGGTTCTGACGGATCGAAACGCGGAAAAAGGCCGGGTTAGACACGCTGAGAAAATGAGGAGGAAAAAGGAAAAAGCGTCTGAGAGTGGTGAAGGGCACATGCTTGACGATCTCGAGTCAGGCACCGCAGGGACCGCCAAAGTGGGCGGAAAGGGAGACTGGACTTCGGTACAATGGCAGCATGTTCGTGTTGGCGATGTGATTCGTTTGCGCCGCGATGACCCTGTTCCTGCGGATATCGTGCTCTTGCATGCTACCGGTCCTAATGGCATTGCCTACATCGACACAATGGCTCTTGATGGTGAGACGAACCTCAAGAGCAAACAGGCCTGTCCTTTGCTCGCCGAGCGATGCAACACCCTCGAAGGACTCCGTGCGACACAAGCTACTGTCGTCTCCGAAAACCCCAACCTTGACCTTTACAGCTACGACGGTCGAGCAACTGTCGATGGCGAAACTCTACCGCTGTCTATGAACAATGTCGTCTACCGTGGATCCACCCTCCGCAACACGGCTGAGGCCCTCGGTATCATTGTGAACACGGGCGAGGAGTGCAAGATTCGAATGAACGCCAACAAAAATGTCCGCGCCAAGAAACCCGCTATGCAGTCCGTTATCAACAGGATGATCATGGTCCAGATCTTCATCGTTCTCATGCTCACGATGGGTCTAACTATTGGTTACTACCTGTGGCGAGATGAAACTGAGGATTTCGCTTGGTACATCAAGCGATTGCCTTTCTATAATGGCAGCGTCGCTTTCAAAGAAATCTTCTTTGGGTTCGTCATCATGTTCAACACACTGATTCCCCTGTCGCTGTATATCAGTCTTGAAATTATCAAATTGGGACAGCTATACTTGCTTCAGGATGCGGAGATGTATGATCCAATATCTGACACGCCCATGGTTGCGAATACGACCACTATCCTCGAGAATCTGGGCCAAGTCAGCTATGTCTTTTCTGACAAGACGGGTACTCTGACAGAAAACATCATGCGCTTTCGGAAAATGTCGGTCGCTGGTGTTGCTTGTCTGCATGATATGGACGTGCAGAGAGATCAAGAGGAGATGCGTCGACGAATCGAAGAGTCGGAACGACCGAAAAAGGGTAAAAGCGAGGCGAGCTTCTCTGCGGCAAAGAATACAGGCCATGTCAAGACTTTTGACGGAGACGATGATACAGGTGGACGCGGATCTCGACCAGAACCTGTTAGAACCCTGTCGACAAGGTCTGCGGGCCACTGGCAATCCACTGTCAACACAGCTGAGAACGCCGACATGAAGACGGAAGATCTGCTGGACTACATCCAGAGGAAGCCAAACACTGCTTTCTCACGAAAGGCAAAGCACTTTTTGCTGTGTATTGCCCTTTGCCACACTTGTCTTCCTGAAAAGACTGATGATGGCGACATTACATTTCAAGCTGCTTCACCTGATGAGCTTGCTCTTGTCGAAGCTGCCAAAGATCTGGGGTATCTAGTCATTGATCGGCCTGCACAAGCTATCAAGTTGGAGGCCCGAGATGCAGATGGTTCCCTGTACACCGAGACGTATCAGGTGCTGGATGTGATTGAGTTCAGCAGTAAGAGGAAGAGAATGTCGATCATCATTCGCATGCCTGATGGGCGCATCTGCATCTTTTGTAAGGGTGCCGACAATGTCATCATGCAGCGTCTGAAGTTGAGTAACCTCGCCGAAGAAACTGCCAAGAGTATCGGTCGTCGGGCAAGTCAGCGAAGAGCTTCTCGGCAGGACCAGGCTTTGCAGCGGATCAACTCTCAAAAGAGCGTCAGTCCTTATGGCAGTCCCTACGGAAGTCCTCGCAATAGTTTTGGGTTCTCCAGAGCTGAACCGTCCAATCGAGAAGGCCTCAGATTGAGCTTGGGACGACGTTCCACTGACCTGAAGCGTCTGTCACAACAGCTTGCGCCATCACCTCGTACTTCAGCCGAAATGATGAGCCCTCGACAGAGTCTTGCCCAAATGCCCTCACTTGAGGATGCCGAGCGCAAGATTGACGAATCAATGGCTGCAAACGAAGGCGCCGTGTTTGAGAAGTGCTTCCAACACGTCGATGATTTCGCCAGCGAGGGTCTCCGAACTCTTATGTATGCTTACCGTCATATTGACGAGGACTCTTATCGCACTTGGAAAGCAAAGTACAGAGAAGCCGAGACAAGCTTGGTCGATCGCCAGGAACGCATCGAAGCCGCTGGAGAGCTTATTGAGCAGAGGTTCGAGCTTGCCGGAGCGACAGCGATCGAAGACAAGCTTCAGGTGGGAGTCCCAGACACCATTGACAAGCTGCGCCGGGCCAACATCAAAGTCTGGATGCTTACGGGTGACAAGCGAGAGACGGCTATTAATATTGGCCATTCTGCTCGTGTGTGTAGACCTTGGTCAGAGATTTACGTTCTGGACGCGACTTTGGGCGAACTGAAGGAGACGATTACTGCGACTCTCAATGATGTCAGCCGTGGTATGGTTCCGCATTCCGTTGTGGTTGTCGATGGACAGACGCTGGCCAAGATCGACGAGGATGATGAGCTGTCTCTTCTGTTCTACGACCTTGCTGTACGTGTCGACTCTGTCATCTGCTGTCGAGCTTCTCCCTCGCAAAAGTCCAACCTCGTTCGCTCGATTCGAAGATATGTGCCTGGGAGCATGACTCTGGCAATCGGAGATGGCGCGAACGATATCGGTATGATCCAGGCTTCTCATGTTGGCATCGGTATCTCTGGTCGCGAGGGTTTGCAGGCTGCTCGAATTTCGGACTACTCGATTGCTCAGTTCCGATTTCTTCAGAAGCTGCTCTTCGTCCATGGCCGATGGAACTACATGAGGACCGGCAAGTATGTGCTTGCAACTTTCTGGAAGGAGATCTTGTTCTTCATCGTACAAGCTCATTACCAGCGCTATAACGGATACTCTGGTACGTCACTGTACGAATCATGGAGTTTGACCGTCTTCAACAGTGCCTTTACGTCACTTCCAGTTATTCTTCTCGGCATCTTCGAGAAGGATCTTGGCGCAGAGACGTTGATGAAAGTGCCAGAATTGTACACTTTTGGACAGCGGAACCTCGGATTCAAATTCTCGCAGTACTTTGCATGGATGTTCATGGGTGCTGCGGGGAGTTTTGTGATCTGGTACTTTACGTGGTGTGTTTACGACAAGACGTCTTATGATCGGGACAACAGTATCTTTGCCATGGGTATGGTTAGTTTCACTGTTGCTGTTGTTTTCATCAACATCAAGCTCTTGTAAGTTCTCCGATGTGCGTTGTTGAGCTGTACTGACTCTCGCAGGATCCTGGAAGTGCACACGAAAACTATTGTTACCTTTGCTGGTTGTCTGATATCTGTCGCAGGCTGGTTCTTGTGGATGCTGGCCTTGTCAGGCATCAAGCCCAAGAGTTTTGGCCCTTATATTGTCCGGGACGCTTTCATTGACAACTTTGGTCGCACACTACAATGGTGGACGCTTGTACTGCTTGAGCTTATCGTGCTCATTGTCATTGATCTGGTTGTTCAGGCTATCCGTCGGGTCTACTTCCCCGGCGACCAGGATCTGATGCAACGAATTGAGAAAGATGGAAATGTGGACAAAGTCTTTGGGGATGGCAGAGACGCTGAAGAAGGCGACGGTGAAGCAGAGAGGATTCTCTCAAACCAGCCAACGCCGGGTGTTGACAGAGGACAAGACAGAAGACATCGCGGGAGCCACGATGATTATCAACCGAGGTTCACGGCGACAGCAGAAGAGAGGGAGAACCCAATGGAGCAATGGCGGGGATGAAGGAGTTTCTCTTGTTTGGGTATATCCACGGATATTCAGGGTGCCTACTACGGGAACGGCTGGGCCACAGGCGCTGGAGTTGGGATGGGATCGGGAACTGGGTAGTCGACTACAGTGAGCGTTTGTACGACGTACTCTTGCACTGTTATAGTGTATCGAATGAATGAATGAACAGAGAGCTCAATATCTCACACTACCAAGGCTGGCTGCTTGTATCTCGATGTTTTTACAGGGCTCCCCGCTTCGGTAAATGGTTCCCCGATTCCCCGGACTCATCAACTGGTCCCTGTTACATGAGACACGCTACGGTGAGGTGAGCTTCCGTCATCAGTAATCCATTCCGAGTCTTGCATTCCGGCCGCTAGAATTAAGCATCGGTGTGATTACCGAAGCACGTGGAGAAAGATCAACAAGTGACCTCGGCGCAGGGTAAGATATATACCGTGCCTCTTTAATACTACATCCCCCAAATTCTGGAGAATGTGATAACTCGTCGTCATTCTAGTCTCTGTTTTTGATTCATTCGCCATAAAAAATATCGAAATGGGCGCTGCTTGCCCTCCGGCGACACAACCGCCGCCGCTTAAACCTGTTCCGTGCCCTTGTTCGCTACACCCGGCATTTTTCACAGACAGGTTCCGAAGAGCGCCGACTTCTTTGACTATGGGATCGGTTGCGAGTCCTGTGACGCTGGGGTATGTTTATCAAGAAAGTGAGAGGAGGAAACCGAAGCTGTAAGACTCTAAATGGAGGATCGGAGACAAAACCGACGATTTATTTTGCACATTCGGGTGATGATAACCCAGCGAAAAAGGATGAGACGCCAAGTGCTTGGAGCGGTGGATTACGACACTTTTACACGATTACGACAACGTTGAGAGATGGATTGATATTGGGGTGTCAGTTTGATTGATTGAAAAGAGGACTCTGTTGCATAACTATACCCTTTTGCCCGGGTTGTCCGTCCCATCTGTTCGCCTAGGAAATACACAGTTTCGACAAGAAGGAAATAATCAAAAGGATTGGCTCCGCGCTCACAAACCCTGCCTTAACCAGACCCATTCTTGACAGCGGTCACAATAGCCATGATGACGAGGAATACTACGAGTGCCAAGAGTGCCATGAGCTTGACGTTCTTCCACCACATCTTGCGCTTGAGGCCACGACTGCGCACCCGGAACTCTAGCGCGCTGCCACCGAGACGGTCCGTCTTGTCAACTAGCAGGTCCAGCCTTTCACCGCGCTCAAGAAGACTCTCAATGTTCTTAGTCATGATCCCCCTAACATCATCGATCTCGCGCTTGGCGTTTCCGATGGCATCGTCGCGACCTCCGCTTGTAGTACCGTATTCGATCATGAGAGACTTGAGTTCCGAGTTGAACGATGCTGCGCCGTAGTTGGGCATGTCGGAGAAGTCAGTGCTCTCGGGGAATTGCTGCAGGAAGCGCTTGCGGATCTCGAAGAGATAACCGAATGGCACGCGACGGCCGAGGGAAGAGTCGGCGATGACGAGGAATGTTAGACCGCCTGCGGAAGGGTAATCGCGATGTTCAGATGGCGATTCGGAGACATAGTGGATTTGGTGTTGGCCGTGGGTGTAGGTGAGCTTTTGAGGGTTTGTGTGTCCGATCTTGGGGAGGATGAGGGAGGCGAGGGATGAGGTTTGGGAGGAGGCCGATGTAGTGCATTCTGAGAGGATCGTAGTATTGTGCGCGATACAGGAGCTGTAGATTGTTAGCTTCGCCTGTCGATGTTGATGATGATTGACGGACTAGAGCAAGGGAGTCGCAGGAGTCGATGACGATGCCATGATGGGCGAGTCTGCGTGCGAGTGTTGATGAAGTGATTGAGTGGTGTTGAAGATAAGGCGATTCAAGATGAACCCTCAAGACGAGGCTGGATAAAGAAATGGAAGCAAGGTAACCAAGATATTTAACCCAAGTCAAGTCAAGTCAAGTCAAGTCAAGTCAAGTCAAGTCAGAGTCAAGTAACAAGTCTACAATGACGACTCTGCCTGGTCGCGGCGTCTCATCGTCATTCCCCACTCTCCTCATGCGAACGCACGGAGGCCGGCAGAACGAATCTCCGTCTCATGGGAATTTTTTGTGACGGGTTTTCATGTGATGGCAAGACCTGGTCGCACTCGCCCTCGTGCAAAGACAAGGGTCATCTAACGATTATTTCTTTCGTTTCTGAGAGGAGCATGTTTGGCTCACTCTTTGGTTTTTCGTAATGAGTTTTTCACTCCGGGCTGGAGCTTTACGAGCTCCTATTGTTCCGGTGACGACAAGGACAATATCAACTTCACCAAGACTTTCAAGAGCGCCGAGTGCAGCTAAGAGGAAAAAACATGGACCGAACAAGGCTGAAGCCAGAAAGGCTGGAGAGAAGAAGTCTGAATTTTCTCCAAAGCTGGTGTGTTTTCATCTTCTTATCTCGGGGGACACTGCTTACCAATTCAGGTGACCAAAACTGATGACAGAAATGACATGAAGAGAATGAGATTCGGCATGGACAAAAAGTCGAGTGGTCGACATGGAATGTTCAGGTCAACTGTTTTGATGAAATTTCAGGATGTCATGAAGAATGCCAGCAAATCAGCCGTGTCTGCTGCCGGTGTAGGAGAGGATGAGCTTCATCACCAAGCTTCCATGTTTATCAAGGTGCTAGACTCAGCGTTCGACATGGCCGAGCAGAACATCACCGACCGAGTCAAGAACCCCCTGTTCTGGAATCTTCGCGACGCTTTCATCTTGAAGGATATCAAGGGTCTCACGAACGAGATCCAATACTCTTTCCAATCGTTCCTCATTCGACAGCGCTTCTCAAAGGGTCTGGAGGAGAGCCACAAGCGCCTTCTGGACTTTCGTTTTCCTTATGAGTGGTTCCCTGCGACGAGAGCCATGCAGCGCACGATCCATGTTCACGTTGGACCGACGAATTCCGGAAAGACGTACAGAGCCTTGAAAGCGTTGGAGAACTCGAAGCGAGGAGTGTATGCGGGGCCCTTGCGTTTGTTAGCAAACGAGGTCTACCAGAGGCTCAGGGCTAAGGGGTTGCCGTGCGCGCTGTTGACGGGAGAGGAAGTCCGTTTGCCGGAAGATACGGATACGTACTTTACGAGCTGTACGGTCGAGATGGTCCCGTTCAACGAGCGGTATGACGTTGCTGTCATTGATGAGATCCAGATGCTGGCGGATCCAGATCGAGGGAGCGCTTGGACATCTGCGTTGTTGGGTGTTCAAGCGAAGGAGGTTCATCTCTGTGGCGAGGAGCGAACTGTGAGTCTGATCCAGAGCATTTGCGCGGGTATTGGCGATAAGTGCATCGTGCATCGATATGATCGTCTAAGTCCTCTGGAAACCATGGATGAGGCCCTAGACGGTGACTACAGTCGTCTGGAAAAGGGAGATGCGGTTGTCGCGTTCAGTCGTCTAAACTTGCACGCCTTGAAACGAACAATCGAGAAGAAGACTGGACGACGATGCGCGATCATTTACGGATCTTTACCGCCTGAAGTGCGCGTCCAGCAAGCTGCGCTCTTCAATGACCCCGACAACGATTACGACTTTATCGTCGCCAGTGACGCTATCGGTATGGGTCTGAACTTGGAGATTCGACGAGTTGTCCTTGAGGCAGTCGCCAAATTTGACGGAAATCACAAGAGAATGCTCACGCACCCTGAGCTGAAGCAGATTGGCGGTCGAGCCGGACGATATCGAACTGTCCGCAACGCCGCCGAAGCAGGGAAAAACGCCGACGTTGCCGTCGAGGAGGAGAAAAAGGTTGGCTATGTCACAACAATGGATAGCCAGGATCTCAGGTCGGTGCATCGAGCTTTCGACGCAACGGTTGACGATATCGAGGCCGCGTACATTTCACCACCGGCTGCGGCCATTGAGCGCTTCTCAACATACTTCCCCGAGGGGACACCTCTATCGTTCATCCTCATGCGCATTCGAGAGCTAGCGTCCGTGAGCAAGCAGTACAGAATCCACATATCCCCAGATAAGCTAGAGATTGCCGATCACGTCCAGGACATCCCTCTGACGATCTATGATCGACTCCTGTTCACAAACTTGCCCGTGAATACACGAGCTCAGAACGCAATATCCGTCCTGCGAGCCCTCGCCAGGATCGTCGCCAACAGCGAAGACGGCACACTTCTCAGGATTAAAGAAATTCCCCTGGAGAACCTTGACATCGACTTCAAGACGTTCAAGGGCACGTCGATGGACTATCTCCACAGACTTGAATCACTACACGCTGCCATCAACCAGTATATCTGGCTGTCCTACCGATTCAGCGGCATGTTCCGTGATCAAAAGCTAGCATTCCACGTCCGAACCCTCGTTGAAGAAAAGCTGATTGATACACTGGAGAGACTTGATTTCACGGAAACTGACCTCAAGGGCATCCGAATGAGGAACAGAAAGGAAGCGCGCAAGACAACAACATCGCGCGAGGAGTTGGGAGAGGCAGATCTGAAGGATCTGGAGCAGGAGTCGGATGATACACCGATTGGAGACGAGCTGGACTGGAAGGCAGCAGCTCCGACGTCAGGATGACTGTATAGTACCTACATGACATGGCATATGAACGGCGTTGGACTGGGACTGTATAGAGGTGGATTGGATGTAACTTTATTATTGGAGCAATGTGTATCACCACAATGTATCACCACAGTTGTACAATAGATGATGCGTGCTTGAACCATTATGGTTATTTCCGCACGTGCCTTTGTTTCAGGCGAGTGTTTAGTGTTTGCAACATGTTTGTCTGCTTCCGAGACACGCAGGTCGTGCTGCACTTGGAGTTTAGGCAGCTCGTGTCAATTCGCCAATTCTGAAAGGTAGCCTTCGGTTTTAGGCAGCAGCCTGAAAAAAGGCCCTTGTCGTGCACTCGTAATTGACTTTTCGTTGGTCCAATGAGTCACATCATCCAAGTTTAATTGTTGGTTGTAGTTAGGTTTTTGTTTGTCCAAGTTGCAGCCAATCAAACCCCCTCTCCTGGATCTAGAAATTCAGGGACCGTACATACTCTGTAGGGCTCCCGGATTGCTCCACTTGTCGTCATTCGGGGGCACTGACTGACCCCTGTCAGCAGCCTCAGCTGAGCGAGGGTCTCCACCTTCTTTCATGCTGACAACTCTAGCTCGCCTCAAGCTTGAACTTGGATTCCTTGCTGCTCTGTACACAATCTCTCGCACAGCAAAACCGTCTCTACAGTCTTAGCCGGACCGTGACTACGACAACCACGATGGAGTCGAGTGGTCTTCACCCCTCCTCCGCCAACAACGCCGTGCCATCTGCACCGTACGTCCGTCGAGCACCAAGCCCGCCATTCATTCACATCCCACTGACAGGACAATGCGGTGTCTCCGCCGCGCCCATCCTCCTCCCATCGTACGAACACGTCGACTCGAGTCAGTTGACGGGCGACGATGTAAAGATCATCACACAGAACATGCAGCAGATCGCGACAGATCGCGCGGCAGACTGGTCCTACGAGAAGCGACGTGACGCCCAGAAGCTAGTGGACTTTCTATACCTTGGTCCCAACAGCATCGCCAAGGATATCAAGCGGTTGCAGGAGGAGGGCATCACCATGATTGCTGTGGTGAGGGATGCGCGCATGGCGGGCGTGAAGCTCATGAGTGTTGAGAAGGCTGCGAGATCGCTCAACATTGAGGTCCATTACATCGATCTGGAAAGCAACGATAAGCTGGTCAGTTCGTTCCCCGACATTATTCGACTGATCAACGACCATCTTCTGTCGGTGTATCACAGCCAAGCCAAAGACCGTAACAAGAACGGCGAACTCCTCGTTGACCCAAGCGCATTCCGTCGGGGCAAAGTCCTCCTCACGTGCGAGACGGGCAACGACAGATCAGCCGCCATCGCCGCAGCGTACATCATGGCAGTATTTGGAAGGGACATGATCACAGCAGTTCAATTCATCAGCATACAGCGATTCTGCTGCGCTTTCGACGAGGACACCAAGCGAAAGCTGCAGTGCTGGGAGGATATCCTACGGGCGCGCTCACAGGTCGCTACGGAGCAGGCTGTGCCCCCCAACGCGGCACATGCGAAGCGACATATTGACGATGTGATGGATAGGAGTGAGGATCCTGACGACAAGGGGGAGTTTGCGCTGGATCATGATCGATTCAGTGGACGAGGATCCTTTGCGCCGTTTGTGGATATGTAGAGGTGACGGTTGATTGACTCGAGGTAGAGTAGAGAGGTATGGCGTTTTGGACTGGTTTAGATACCCTCTATACGTATGGGCAGTGTCGGATTCTAATATCCGACATCTTGCGGCAACGGGATTGTTTGTTTTGTATTCTGTTCTCGATGGTCTCAGGGTGTTGGAGGGTCACCAGTTTGGTTGCTCATAGAGCTAGACTTTAATCTCATAATGTCGTCTGAGAAGTGTGTCTCGGCCCGCCTCGAATGAATTGCTGGAGAATGGAACAGAGACTTGAGCCAGGCTTTATGACCACAGTTTTTGCAGCATCATTTTTGAGAAGAGGAATGAATAGAGAAATGTTTGAGCCGTTGAAGCTTCATCATGAGTGAGTGGCATATCCGTACTCTCATCAACTCCAAAGCCGACGGTGTCTAGAGGTGGCTTTATGTGCCTAAATGAGACTCTTTTTTTTTTAAATAATTGACAAAGAAGCTATCACTTCTTTGACAAGAGACGAGAAAGACTATCCCGAGTGACTTATTTGCTGACATGTATAAGCTGATCAATTACTCGAGTCTGTGACAGACAGCTGTCGACACCTGGCAATGAGTGACAGATAATTCGACCTTGATGAGACGACCAGTTCTTGAATCATCGCGTTCTCAAACAAACACGTTGTGAGTTATATAGATTGTCACATGGTAATTGTCTGTCTCGGTTGTCTTTTGGTCCCGGATTGTCTACCATCTTCGCGTCCTCCATTCACACACTTCAAAACACTTTCTCATCCTCTTCTCACTCATTATTGATACACTTTGCTTTCATCGCTTGCACCAAGAGCTACAGGCGTGATACTTGGATCTCAGGCTTTTTTTTTTTTTTATCTTCACCTTGTTACCGACTTGTTCTCGACCCAGGGAGAGGCAATGAACTCGAGACACTTATCCAAAGTGATGAAAGAATTGGGCAATCTCGTCTAAGTTGCGGAGTCTTTACCGAGTTTATTTGGCAACCTCTTATAAAGTCTCATCTCGTGTTTTCCTGCTCCCCGAGGCGACCTCACAATCTCACGACGCGTCCTCAAAACTCAACCTTGACACCACTATCATGGAACATATCGACAACACCACATCTCAGCCCCAAGGAAGACAATAGGATGATCTCTCTTGGGGTGTGAAATGGATCATCCTCCGTGTGTTCAGCAACCACAACCGCTTCGCAAAAGTCGCCAGTCTCATCTTGCATCTTAGCAACCAACAGGTCAAGGACTTCATGGAGATTTACCTCCGCGAATATTACAGTTGGCGGATCTGGCAAGAGTGTGTTGAGAGGATATCTCACGCTGATCTGCTTGAGCATGCTCTTGAGAAGAGACAGACTGTCCAAGAACTTCTACGCGAACATCGTCCTCCTCTCTGCATTGATAATGTTCCAGACCAAGAAAAACAAAAAGGCGTCGAGTTTCTGCAGGGACTGAAGATCTCTGGTGTAGCTGAGGATTTCTTGGAGTATACAGAGAATGGCCTGCTTGACTTTCTTCGACTGGATATCGAGTGGGAGTTTCTCCAGGATGCTATCGACAAACAACAGATGCTGGCTTCGTTGGAGCTTGGTTGGCTTGACCCAGAGAAAGTCGGGCTGCTCATGGCTCAGCTTTCCGCTGCTGGATCATCTACGGGCCCATTCCGGTATCCTGAGCTGGGAGATCCCTTCTTGGGCACTATTAAGAGAAGACTTACACCTCCCCCGGCAGATGCCCCAGACGAAGACATCGCGATGAGAGACGATGGCTACGATTCAGATGCGACGCATGATGCATCCGAAGACATGAATGAGAACGAAAAGCCACGCGACAGAGGAAAACAGCCCGCAGGACCCGAAGGACAAGATGAGCGAGCCGCTAGAGGTGCTCGACCCCTGACGTCCCTCATTCCAGGGCCGCTGGGGGAAGTACCTCTCCCATATCAACAACACATCTTACAGTTGGCCTCTCAAAGATATTACCACAAAGCCTACACCCATTTGAAAGGAAGAGCAGTGTCTACTCTTGTAGAGGAAGAAAGAACACCCTACCCGCCAGCCTCGGCGTATTGTCCCACAGGATTTCACTACCTGGCAAGGCAGAAGCAGGTCCGTGGGCTTGTTGGGCCCGAAGGCGGAAGGAGATCAATGCAACGAGCTGAAGTTGAGCATGGAGAGGTATCTGCGAGACAGGAGGCGAGAGCGAATACTTCACTGGCTGCTGGGAGGGTGCCTGATGTCCCTCGGCTTTCTCGGCGGGGTTTGGAGAGCCGGACAGTTTTGACATGTCATTTTGAGGATGCTTTTCCGACTGACCCAAGATATGACTACGTCAGGAATCAGCGTCAGAGGCCAGCGTATTTGGGAGAGGTCCCACAGGACGATACGGAACAAGAACAGTATCCATCATTCACTTCCGCCGCTGACGAAGAACCTCTGTCATCATTCATCCGAGCGACTGGTTCAACCCTCCAGCCCGACCAACACTCTGCCCCAACTATCCTAGGCCACAAAGCCCCTACCAACAACTCCAAACCATCCGAACAACTTCGCCAGATGCTCGACGCCAACTGGTCCGGCTTTCTCAAAAAGAAGGGAAGCAAATCAACGGCAAACTCGGTCACCCGACAGAGAACTCAAGACGTCGAGAACGAAGTGGAAGCTGATCCCATGACCATGCCGATTGATGTCCCGGAGCCAGAGAACGATGGTGATTACAACCCGACGAAGAAGAAGAAGAAGAAG